>JALPQD010001109.1:0-112487 GCA_023101885.1 Typhlomys cinereus | reverse complement strand
ATCCACAAAACTAATAAAGGTATACTTAAAAAAGAAAACTACAGGCCAATCTCTTTGATGAACATAAATGCAAAGATTCTCAACATAATCTTAACAAATCTCATTCAGAAACATCAAAAAGATCATTCATTGTGATTGAGTAGATTTTGTCCCAGACACACAAGGTTGTTTCAGTATATTCAAATCAATAAATATTATCCATCATGGAAACCTGTCCAAAGTCCAAGACCACATGATACTTTCCATAGATGCAGAAAAAGCTTTTGACAAGATCTAACATCCTTTTATGATCAAGACCATAGAGACAGTTGGAATTGAAGGAACTTACATCAACATAACATAAGCTGAGTACGACAAGCCAACATCAAGGATATTACTTAATTGGGAAAATTTGAAATATTCCCACTTAGATCAGGAACTAAACATTACTACCTATGCTTACCCCTTTTATTCAATATTGAACTTTAAATCTTAGCTAGAGACATAAGAGAAGTGAGGGAGATAAGATGGATTCAAAGAAGAAAAGAAGTCAAGATATCTCTATTTGCAGATGATATGATCTCACATAAATGGGACATCCCAAAAACTCCACCAGGAAACTGCTGAAACTAATACAGTAGTTTAGCAGAGTGGCAGGTCACAAAATAAACGTGCAAAAATCAGTGGCCTTCTTATACACCAAGGATGAAAATAGTGAAAAAGTCCTAAGAGAAACAACCCATTCACTATAACCCCTAAAAAATATACCTTGGTATAAATTCCACCAAAGATGCGAGAGATCTTTACAATGAAAACCTTAAAACTCCAAAGAATGAAATTACAGAAGATTCCAGAAGGTGGAAATACCTCCTATTCTGCTGGATCGGCAGAATTAACAACATTAAAATGATCATCCTACCAGAAGTAATATACAGATTCAAATTCCCGGAACAATTCTTTAAATAGACCAAACAATATCAACAGAAGCACAAAAGGCCCAGAATTTCAATAACAATCTTGAGTAACTAAAGCGCTGATGAAGATATCACTGTACCAAACCTTGATCTATATCACAAATTCATAGTAATAAAAACAGCTTGTTACTGTCTCCAAAATAGACACATATGTCAATGGAAAAGGGTTGAGGACCCATATAGAAGTACACAGAATTAGAGGCATTTTATCTTTGACAAAATTCAATGGAAAATGAACAGTATTTTCAACAATTGGTACTGGTGAAACTGGATACCCACATGCAGAAGATTAAAATGGGACCTGTACTTGTCACCATGCACAAAAATTAATTCCAAATGGATCAAGGACCTTAATATTAGGCCAGAGATTATAAAAACCCTATTTGAAAGAGTATGGAATCAGTAGCAATGCTACTGAGTCCTTACTCCTCATTAGTGTGGAGGACACAGAGAGAAGATTGACATTCACACTAAAGGATGCTTCAGGGTTTGAGAGGGAGAGGAGGGTACCGGGAGAAAGAGGTGGTGAAAAGTAGGGGAAAAGTGTGGAGGGTACAAGGATGTCTGGGGAATGGTGGAAGGAGGGAAAATAAAAAGTAAACATTAAAAAAAAAAGAAAGAGGAGGCTGGAGAGGTGGCTCAGGGGTTAAGCCTCTGCCTTGCAGGCGGAAGGTCCTGAGTTCGGATCCCAGATTACACGTATAGACGCCAGGCGGAGGCGGAGGCGGGGGCGGCCTGCGTTTCTGGTCCTGGTAGGGCGGAGCCTGCGAATCCCGGGGCAGAAGGAGGTGGAGGCGGCCATGGTGGTTCATGAATTCGTCCATGGTTCTACACACACACACATACATACACACACAGGCACACACGCGCGCGGGCACATACACACGCACATGTGCACAGTTGAATAAATAATAATAAAAAAAATTTAAAAAAAAGAAAGAGTATGGAACTCCCTTGAATGGACTCGGCTAGGTCAACATTTCCTAAAACGAAACCCTGCATAATCACTGGAAACAATACTCAACAAATGAGATCTTATGACATTAGATAGCTTCTGTTCAGCTAGAAAGATTGTAAACTGAGCAAAAAGTCACACAGAAAGGGAGAAAATTCTTCACTAACCACATATCTAATAGAGCTCTATTATCCAGAGTGCACAAAGAACTTAAAAATCTAAACACCAAAGAGACAAATTGTCCAATTCGAAAATGGGCCTGGGAACTCTAAAGAAACTTTTCCAGAGATGAAATTGAAATGTCTAAGAAATATCTTTAAAAATGTTCCTTAGCCATCAGGGAAATGCACATCAAAATTTCCTTGAGACATCACCTCACCGTGGTCAGAGTGGTGAAAATCCACAATAAAAACAAAGCACGTGGAAATTCAGACTTATATCACCACTCTGTAGATCAGAAATTGATGTATATTTATGCAATGGAATACTACTCATCCAACAAAATGGATGGATTAATGAAATTTTCTGGGAAATGGATGGAATTAGAAAAAAATTATGTTGAGTGAAGCATCCCAGAAACACAGAAAATTAGAAAATGTATGTACTTTCTAATAAGTGGTCCTAGTTCCAAACCAGCTTAATGACATATTTGAAGGTAAATCTTTGAATTACACATGGCAATCCAAAAGAAATATAAACAGGAGGGAAGGGGAATGAGGACTTCAAAAGAGAGGAGATAGGGGATGATGCTTAAACAGAGAAATTAGGCCACATGCATTTCATTTAAGTAACAAGACATGTGGTTCAGCTCACTACCACTTCCTTTCCTGGTCACTTGGGATTGATTGAACAGGTTGGATCTCCACACAAACACACATGCGCGTGCACATACACACACACACACACACACACACACACACACACACAATTGAATAAATAATAAAAAAATTAAAAAAAATCAGGAAGGATATTAGGGACCTGTAGATAGATGGTAACCAACTGGCAAATGAGAGACTGACCCCACTCACTGCTGTTTCCTACCCCCATTCTTCCATATACATTTGAGTCAATTCTTATATTGAGATCTTTGTTTAAACAGTCTTTTATCTTTGTTTAGGAGGTGACCTTGAATACCAATCAGGATGCAACCAAGGGCATTGCCGGGACAGCAAACTGAAAACAATAACAAGCCATAATTTAGACAACCAAAGGCCCTACATGGTCAGCTGGAACCAGACTGGCCTAATCTCTTTCCATCCTAAAGCTCAGGGAACCTTGAGGAAGAAGGAGTGGCAAGATTTAAATAGCCTAACGATGGGGAGGACCAATGCTTTATAAGATACTCCACCCAAATCATGGCTGCAACACGTAGGATATAGGTCATTGGACTTTGCTTGACCTGCACAATGGGTGACATGTTATCACACCAAAGTGCAGCATAGATCACAAGGAAGAAGTCTTCCAGCAGTAGCATCCTTAGAGGCAAGAAGTTAAACAATCATTGCAGAGTTCCCATGCTAGCAAGCAATCGAAGAAGGGGCCCAGGGCTATGCCACAGAGTCCTGAACCCTCACTAGTGTAGGACTCAGAGGGAGGTTCAGCACTCAAGTAAACAGATGCTCCAGGGGATGGGAGGGAGGAAGCATAAGGGACCTGTAAGTGGGAAGTGAGAAAGGGGGTATGAATGAATGGGGGAAGTGAGACATAGTGCAATGGGGGCAATGGGGAGGGGGAGGGAGGGAGAGTAGCATGGATATCTATTCAGCTTATATGATTAGACAAATAATTTGTGTGATTACAAAGAATATGAATTTAACACTTATCTAGATTAGAGTTAACCTTCATACATATACACATGTATGTACATTGTATTTGAGGATTTTTAATATAATATGTCACCAATAGTTCAAATAGAAATTTGAAAATAAAAAAAGAAAACAGAGAGAAAGATAGCTTGTTAAGATCCCTGAAAAGATACACAACCCACCTTGAAAACAGTGGAGACTGATCCTTCCAACCATGAGTTTTCTTCTGTGCTGTGGTGAATGGCTGACTGTAAATGCATGGACACTAGCTGAGTCTGAGGAATGGCAATATCCTTCCTGTCCTGAGCCTTTCCAACTTGGCACATAGCTTTATTAACACTTTTAGGATCCCTTGCTTCCTTATTCTGAGAAATTCATAAGTGTATCTGTACCATAATTTAAATAAAATTCATCCTATTCATTTCTACATAGTCCTTTTATACTCACGCATAAAGATAATGCAGTAGAACATTGAAGATTTGAAAATTCTGACAATATGTCTTGAGGATCATTCCAATGAATGTATTTGAAGTTGTTTTATCACATTGAAAATATGGTCTTTGTCTAGGACCCAGACCAGGGATGACTCCCTCCCCTCAGGTAAGGTCCCTAGATCATGGCCCAAGCCCCAGGTCACCTTCTCATCCCATTAGTAGCCAGAGCAGCAGCCAGTCAGTCCTGACACTGTGGAAGGGCCCTAGGCCACACCACAGCTCTCAAGTGATCTGCGTGACATACTCGCCAGTCTGGCTTTCTTCCCCAGACCTAGACCAGGGTGGATTCCTTGCTCCTCAGAATTCGAGTCCAGAGAGAACCCATGCAAAGCTCTAGGGGACCAACGCCATATATCTGAAGCCCTCTAAAATCATCCCATCACATGGAAGAGAATCTTCACATCCAGCTCAAAGATAATTAATCCCTTTTTACCATTTTGTTCATCTCAATTATTAGTCACTGTAGTTTAACTTTTCCATATAGCCACACCAAACACATAAAAAATTTTTTAACCCCCACATATCACCAACGAAGTAAATTGAAAAAGTGCACTACAATACTCATTTCACACTCTGTCTACTAAACCTGACTTAATTGATTTATTAAGTCTCATAGCCGCATCTAAGAAATAACACTAATACCAGACAAGCATATCCAATTCCAAGACAAACAGTACTAATAACTGCTCTAACATAGTGATACCATCTAATTCAGTTCTGTCAATAACACACAGAAACAAGGAGAAGGTGCTAAGAGATAAAACAATATTGCACAGGTCACAGAGCAAATCCATGAGAAACAAAAACCTAGAAAATAAATCTCTTACCAAAAGAATTAAGCTCATATGGGGCTGGAAAAGGCTCAGGGGTTAAGCTTCTGCCTTGCAGGCAGAACGTCCTGAGTTCGGATCCTAGACCCCCCCATATAGACATCAGGTGGAAGCGGGGGTGGCCTGCATTTCTGGTCCTGGTAGGGCAGAGCCTGTGAATTCTGGGACAGAGTAAACAAGGACGAGGTAGAGGCAGTCCATGTTGTTTCCCGAATTTGCCTGTGGTTCTACACACATACACACACACACACACACACACACACACACACACACACACACTTGAATAAAAAAAATTAACCTTATAATGATACATTCCAACCAGAACAAACTCACAGAAAATGAGCAATGATATGCAAGATACTCCACACAAGTTAAGGCTGAAGAAATCATAATTGGACTTTGCATGCCTTGTGCAATGTACAACACACTATTGACCCCACAAAGTCTAGCATGGACTAAAGGCACTAGGATCCTTGGAGGCAAGGGATTGACAGCCACAGTAGTGTTCCTATGCTTAAGTGGGACACAGGAAAGGGTTCTGGGAAATGCCACTGGTTCCTTGCACGTCATCAGAGAGTAGAACCCAGAGGAGAGTTGGGCATGCACATTTAAGGATGATCCAGGGATGGGAGGGGGAGGCACTGGGGGATGGGGAAGGAGGGGGAAGGGAGTAGTCACAGGGCAGTGGGAAGTCGGAGGGAGGGAGGGGACGTGTGTACCTGTTTTGTCTGTATGAGTGGAAATAACAAAAAGAAAATAGCGAAGAAAGTCATACCTGACATAATGATTTTGAAAGTCTGACTTTACCCTGATCAATACTATGAAGGAGGAACTCCAGGAGGAGTTAAATAACCACATCAACCACTTTGAACAGGAACAAAACAGGCACTAGGGGGAGATGAAAAAAACAGTTGAAAAAACACAAATAGGCATAGAGCAGTTAAAACAGTCTCAAGCAGAGTTTAAAATTGAACTAAAAGACAAGTTATCTTCAACCCAGAACTCAACAGACAGTCTTATCAGCAGAACTAAAGAAGCAGAAAACAGAATTTCATATCTTGAAAACAAAGTGGAAGAACTAATGAGCTCAATGAAAGAGGTTGTTAAAGCCAAAAAGATACTTGAGAGAAATATTCAAGAGTTATGGGACACCTTGAAGATGCCTAAAATGCTTATTTATCATCAGAAGAATCCCAAAATACTATACCAGTGGAAATTTTTCAAATTATCATAAAGGAGAAATTTTCTCGTCTAAAGAAAGAGAGTCCCATGCAAATACAAGAGGCATTCCACACCCCAAACAGATATGAGCAAAATAGAAACACGCCAAGGCAAATAGTAGTAAGAACACTAGACATACCAGAGAAAGAGAAGATGCTGAGAGCTTCAAGGGACGAAAAAGTCACTTTTAAAGGTAAACCTAATAAAATAACAAATGGTTTTTCAGTGGAAACAGTAAAAGCAAGAAGAGGTTGGAGAGATGTACTTTGAGTATTGAATGAGCAAAAGGGTGAACCCAGGCTGATATACCTGGCAAAATTATCAGTCATGATTGAGTGAGAAAGAAAAATTTTCCAACACAAAGACAACTTGAAGGCTTAAATGTCTACAAAGCCAAGCCTTCAAATAATGCTAGACAAGAAGCTCAAGCGGGAGGAAAAGAAGAATCATATCCAGGAGCAAGGAAGTGAAGTATAATACCACCAAATCCTAAAAGGCAAATAATATACTTATGAAAGCTACTAAACACAGTGTTAGGAACTAAAAGTAACTTCTCCATTATAACACTAAATGTCAATGGTATTAACTCACTATTGAAAGAACACAGATTACAAACTTTTATTAGAAGTCAAAACCCATCAATCTACTGTATTCAGGAAACAAATCTCACCACAAAAGATAGGCACATTCTAAAAGTAAAAGGCTGTTTAAAAATTCTGCAAGCTAATGGAAACAGAAAGACACAGGGGTAGCAATTATTCTACCTTCCAAAGCAGACTTCAAACTAAAAAAATTCATAAGAGACACAGGATACTATATGTTAGTCACAGGGACATATTACCAGGAATACTTCACAATACTGAACATATACGCACCTATTATAGGATCCTACATATTTATTAAGCAAACGCTAAAATGTCTAAAGCAAGAAATCAACTCTTCAGGATTTCAATACTGCCCTCTCAACATGGGATAGATCAACAGGTCAAAAACTTAACAGAGACACATTGGAATTTGATCAAACCCTTGCTGAAATGGACCTTACAGATCTGTATTGAACTCTCCATCCATGCACCAAAGAATACATATGTTTCTCTGCAGCCCACAGAACTTTCTCCAAAATAGTCCAAATATTTGATCAGAAAACAAACTCCACATATAAGAAAGTTAAAATTCTAGCCTGTACCCTATCAGACTACCATGATCTAAATCTTGACATTACACACTAATTCTTAGAAACTAATCACTGTAATGCTGAGTGAGACTTGGATTCAGAAAGAAATCATAAAGCAAATTCAAGATTTCCTAGAAGTGAATGAAATGAAAATAGATGAAATCAAAATATTTGGGACACAATGAAAGCTGACCAAGAGGTAAGCTAGTAGCTCTTAAGGCCTATGTCAAAAATAGAAACATCACAAATTGACAACCTAACAAGGCAGCTTAAAGCTTTAGAGACACAAGAGCAATCCAATCCCAAAAGTAATAAAAGAGAAGAGATTAGCAAAAATCAGGGGAGTATTATCTGAAATTGATATAAGGAAAACCATACAAAGAATTTACCAGTCAAAAAGTTGGTTCTTTGAAAAAAATCAATAAGATTGATACACCTAAATCTAGAGAGAGAAAACCTAAATTAACAAATTGGAAATGAAAATGTAGTTATCACTACTGATACCCAAGAAATTCAGAGAATTATAAGGTTATATTTCAAAAACTTATACTTGGTGATATTTGATAACACAAACGAAATGGAAGAATCCTAAGTAAACTTACCTAAACTGAATCAGGGAGTTTGAGTTATCTAATTACTCCTATAACATATGAGGAAATCAATTTCAGATAATTATCCCCTGATTTTGCTAATCTCTTCTCTTTTATTACTTTTGGGATTGGATAGCTCTTATGTCTCTAAAGCTTTAAACTGTCTTGTTAAATTGTTAATTTGTGATGTTTCTATTTTTGATATAGGCCTTATGTCAAATATTCCCACCAAAACATGTCCTGGGCCAAATGGATTCAGCACAGAATTCTACCAGACATTTAAGGAACAACTAACACCAATACCCCTTAAACTGTTCCATCAAGGTGTGAAGGAAGGAACACTGCCAAATTCTTTCAGTGAACCTAATATCATCCAAATCCCCCAAACTAACAAACATACACTTAAAAAAGAAAAGTATAGGCAAATCTCTGGATGAACACAGATGCAAATATTCTTAACAAAATTTTGCCTAATCGGATTCAAAAACATATCAAAAAGGTCATTCACTGTGATCTAGTAAGCTTTATCCCAGGCACAAAAGGTTGCTGCAACATATGCATATCAATAAATGTAATTCACCATATAAACCAATCCAAAGGCCAAGAACACATGATACTCTCCAAAGATACAGAAAAAACCTTTTGACAAGATCCAACATCCTATTATGCCTTTTATTCCAACAGACAGTTGGAATGGAAGGCACCATTATCAACATAATAAAACTTGTATACAACAAGTGACCAGCAAGGATTATACTCAGTGGGGAAAAATTTGAAACATTACTGCTTCGATCAGGAACTGAACATTGCCATCCATGTTTATCACTGCTATTCAATATCGTACTTGATGTCTTAGCTGGAGCCATAAGACAAGAAAGGGAGATAAAAGGGATTTAAATCAGCAAGGAAGAGGTCAAGTCATGTCTATTTGCATATGACATGATCATATACCTGAGTGATCCTAAAAACTCCAGCAGGAAACTCCTGGAACTAATACAGAAGTTCGGCATTGTGGCAGGTTACAAAATAAATGTACAAAAATCAGTGGCCTTCTTATATGCCAAGGAAAAATGTGAAAAAGCCCTGACAGACACAATCTCATTTATTATAGCCCCTAAAAAAACGAAATACCTTGGTATAAGCCTAACGAAGAAAATGAGAGACATTTACAATGAAAATTTTAAATCCGTATAGAAAGAAATTACAGAAGATACTAGAAGGTACAAAGACCTCCCATGCTCCTAGATCAGCAGAATTATCACCATAAAAGTGTCCATCCTACCAAAAACAATATACAGATTCAATGCTATACCAATAAAATCCCCAAGCAATTTTGTAAATAAATTGACCAAACAACATCAAAAATCATATGGAAACACAGAAAACTGAGGATAGCAAAAAAAATCATGAGTAACAAAAACACTACTGGAAGTTATCACCATACCAAACCTTCATGTATACTACAAATCCATAGTTATAAAAACAGCCTCATACTGGCTCCAAAAAAATACATAGATCAATTGATAAGGGTTGAAGACCCAGATATACGCCCACAAAATTACAGCCACTTGATCTTTGACAAAGTGGCCCAAAATATCCAATGGAAAAAGAACAGCATCTCCAAATGGTGAGTGCAAAACTGAATGTCCACATGCAGCATATTAAAACTGGACCCATAATTGTCACCATGAACAAAAAAAAAATTCCAAATGGATCAAAAACCTCAATATTAGGCCAGAGACTATAAAAACCTTAGTTGAAAGAGTAAGGAACTCCCTGGAGCTGATTGGGCTAGGCCAACAGTTCCTAAACAAAAATCTAATAGCACAGTCACTACAACCAACACTCAACAGATGGGATATTATGAAATGAAAGAGCCTCTGCTCAGATGAAGAGATTGTAAAGTGAGCAAAAAGGCAACCCACAGAATGGGAGACGATCTTCACTAACCATATAGAAAGAACTGTATTATCCAGAGTGCACGATTAACTTGTAAACCTGAACACAAAGAGATAAAAGGCCCAATTAAAAACTGTTCCAGGGATTAAATTCAAACATCATACAAATATGTTAAGAAATGCTCCACATCCACACCCATCAGGGAATGCAAATCAAAACTTCCCTGAGATATCATCTTACACCAGTCAGCATGGCATAAATCCACAACATAAACAACACCAAATGCTGGAGAGGATGTGGTGAGAAAGGAACTCTCCTACATTGCTGATGGGAATGCAGGCACTCTGGCGAGCCATCTGGTGATTCTTAAAAAAGTTAAAGATTGAAATGTCATATGACCCTGCTATTCCACTTTTGGGAATAATCCCCCATACAGCAAAAATTCACCTCAATAGCACAAGCACGACCATGTTCACAGCAGAACAATTTGCAATAGCAAGTCATGGAATCAACACAAATGCCTAACAGTTGATGAGTGGATAAGAAAATATGGTACATTTGTACAATAGAATACTACTCAGCCAACTAAAATGATGAACTAATGAAATTTGCAAGGAAATGAATGGAATTAGAAAAGATTATATCGAGTGAAGTATGCAAGACAGAAAATTCAACACCATACATGCTCCTTAATAGGTGGATCCTAGTACCAAACCCACTTAGTGACATATTCAAATATAAATTTCTGTAATACCTACAGTACTCTCAAAGATTATAAACAGAAGGGAAGGGAAGGAGTGCCCACTCAGAAATAAGTATAGAGTGGTCATGCTTCACTAGACAAAGTAGGTTACCATCAAGTATTGAAAGAAAATGGTGAGATATTTGGTGAAGCACACTCTCACTTTCCTTCCCTGGCTACTTGTGACTGGGAGAGTTTGATCTCTACAATCAGGAAAGTTACATTGACTGGCAGATAGATGGCAACCATCCTATAAAGGGGAGACTGACCCCCCCCCCCAATCTCCTACTCCTATTCCGTGTACCTTTGAATCTCCTCTTATAGTAAGATTTCATTTAAGCAGATTTTTATCTCAGGTTAGAAGGTGACCTCCAATACCAATGAAGATGGAGCCAAGGGTGGTGCAGGAACAGGAAAACTGAAAGCAACAACAAACCATAACCCAGAACACCAGCAACCATACATTAATCACCTGGAACCCGACTAGCCAACTCTGTTCCCATTCTATTGCTAAGGGAAACTTGTGGAAGAGGGAACAGCAAGATTGTAAGTGCCTAAAGATTAGGAGGAACAATGATACACTACACACTCCACACAAGATTGAGCCAGTAGCCATAGTTGTACTTTGCTTGACCTGCGAAATGACTGACATGTCAATGACCCCTAAAGTCTAGCATGGATCAAAGTCACTAGGATCCTTAAACACAAGGGATTAATAGTCATAAGAGTGTTACCATACTAATGGGTACCCAAGAAAAGAATTTAGGCAATCTCATTGTATCCTTACCCCAACTAGAATGGAGGACTCAGAGAGATGTTTGGCATTCACAAAAAAAGGATGCTCCAGGGAATGGGAGGAGCAGAAGGCGGAGACACAGGGAAAAGTGAAGGATGGGGGTGAAAGGATGGGGAAAAGTTGGGAGGGTGCAAGGGAGACTGGAGACGGGTGGAAGGAGGAAGGTGAATGCAGTACCTAGTAAGCTTGTATGATTGGGGGAAAAGAAATAAATATAATAAAACAAAAGAAAAGGAATAAAATAGACATTTGGAGGAGATGAGAAAAACAGTTGAAGAAACAAAAATAGGCATAGAGCAGTTAAAACAGTCTCAAGCAGAGTTTAAAATTGAACTAAAAGACAAGTTATCTTCAACCCAGAACTCAACAAAGAGTATCGTCAACAGGACTAATGAAGCAGAAAATAGAATATCAAATATTAAAGACAAACTGGAAGAACTAACCAGCTCAATGAAAGAGCGTGTTAAAGCAAAAAAGATACTGGAGAGGAATATTCAAAGTTATGCGAGGTCACAGGTGAAGTGCACCACCAGTGCGCCACCAGCCCCTCTGCTGGTCCGCCTGCCTCCTTCTGGCTCCAGATGCTTCCAGGCACCCTGCGTCTCAGGTACATCCTACCAGCCAGCCTGAGAAGTATCCAGGCTCCCCCTAGGCTTGGGTGGGCCTCTAGGCCACTCCCCAGGTCCCAGGCGAAGTGTGCTGCCAGAGTGCCACCAACCCCTCTGCTCTTTCCTCCTGCCTGGGACACTCGTGGTCCAGGGAAGACACACTGCTCCTCAGAATTCAATAGAGTGCAAAGAAAACACAAGCAAAAGTTTAGGGGACAAAGGCCTTACATCTGACATTATCTAAAATCATCCACTCATGTGGGAGAGATTCTTCACATCTAGCCCAAAGGTAAATAAACCCTTTTTTACTATGCTGCTCCTTTTTAAATTATTTTTAAATATATTTATTTTTCCACTCATACAAATATACTAGGAACCTCGGTGCCCTACCTCTCTCCACCCCTCCCTGGATCCCCTTGATCCCTCCCCCTTTTTCCTTTTCTTTCCCCCCTCCCTTTCTCCCAGGGCCCCTTCCCCCCTATCCTTGGATCATCCTTAATAGTGCATTTCAAACTTCCCTCTGGGTCCTCCTCTCTGATGAGGTGTAAGGACTCAGTGGCATTTACTAGAAAACTTTCTTGTGTTCCTTTTAAATGTGTAAACACTATTGTGGCTGTGAATCCCTTGCCTCTAAGGATCCTAGTGACTTTAATCTATGCTAGACTTTGGGGGGGCTCAATGATTATTGGTCATTGCGCAGATCATCCAAAGTCCTATTGTGATTACTTCAGGCTCTAACTTGTGTGCAGTATCTTGCATATCATTGCTTCTCCCCATCTTTAGGCTCTTACAATCTTATTTTCACCTCTTCTGCAAGTTTCTCTGAGCTTTATGATGGGGAAAGATTAGGCTGGGCTGGTTCCAGGTGATTAATATAGGGTCTCCAATGTTCTGAATTATGATTTGCTGCTCGTGCACTACTCTTGGCTCCATCCTTATGAGTATTTGATGTCACCTCCTAGCCAGAGGTAAAAGGCTATTAAAATAGAGTCTTATTATAAGAGTAGATTCAAAGGTAGCTAGAAAAAGAGGAGGAGACAGCAGTGGGAGGGGTGTCATTCTCCCATATGCAAGATGGATACCTTCAATCTGCCAGATTCTTTTTCCTCCCTATCTGGTGAGATCAAACCCCATCAGTTGCAAGTGACCAGGAAGGATAGTCTCTGAGCTTAACCAGACATCTCATTGCTTACTTGAAGTACATGATGGTTACCCGTTTTCTCTGCTGTAGCTTGATCCCCTCTCTGCTTATTTCTGGCAGTGCCCTCCTTCCTTTTCACAGCTGTTTATAATCTTTGCAATTACTGCAGAGATTTATCTTGGAGTGTGTCACTTAAGTGAGTTTGGTACTAAGATACACCTATTAGGGAGTACATATGGTGCTTAATTTTCTGAGTCTGGGATACTTCACTCAATATAATTTTTTTCAACTTCCATCCATTTCCCAGCAAATCACATTAATTAATCATTTTTGATGGCTGAGTAGTTTTCTATTGTAAAGATGTACCACATTTTCGTTATCCACTCGTCAAGTGTTGTGCATTTGGGTTGATTCCATGACTTTGCTATTGTAAACAGTGCTGCTATGAAAATGGCCGTGCTTGTGCTATCAAGGTGAATTTTCAATGTATGGGGGATATTCCAAAAGTGGAATAGCAGGGTCATATGGGAATTCAATCTTTAACTTTTTTAAGAATTGCCAGACAGCTCGCCAGAGTAGTTGTATAAGCCTGCATTCCCACCAGTAATGTAGGAGTGTTCCCTTTTTATCATATCCTATCCAGCATTGGTGTTGTTTGTATTATAGATTTTTGCCAACCTGAATGGGGTGAGATGATATCTCAGGAAGGTTTTGAATTGCATTTCTCTGATGGGTAAGGATGCAGAGCATTTTTTTAAGATGTATATCAGACATTTCAATTTTGTCCCTGGTAAAGTTTCTTTTGAGTTCCAAGGCCCATTTTTTAATTGGGCCATTTGTTTCCTTGGTGTTTAGTTTTCTAAGTTCTTTATACACTCTGAGTAATAGAGCTCTATCAGATATGTGGTTAATGAAGATTTTCTCCCATTCTGTGGGTTGTCTTTGTGGTTGAGTTACAATCACTTTATATGAAGAGAAACTCTTTAATTTCATAAGATCCATTTTGTTGAGTGTTGGTTGTATTGACTGTGCTATTGGAATTCCATTTAGGAACTGTTGGCCTAGTCCAATCAGTTCGAGAGTGTTCCCTATCCTATCAAGTAAGGTAGTTAGAGTTTATGGCCTTAAATTGAGGTACTTGATCCATTTGGAATTAATTCTTGTACATGGTGACAAGTACTGGTCCAGTTTTAATCTTCTGCATGTGGACATACAGTTTTGCCAGCACCAATTGTTGAAGATGCTATTCTTTTTCCATTGGATTTTTGGGACCCTATGTCCAAGATCCAATGACTATAATTGTTTAGGCTTATATCCGGGCCTTCAAACCTCATTCATTGATAAGTGTGTCTATTTTGGGACCATTAGCAGGTTGTTTCAATAACTGTGGATTTGTAGTATAGAACAAGGTTTGATATGTTGATATCTCCAGCAGTGTTTTTGTTACTCAGGATTGTCTTTGCTATCCTGGGTTTTTTGTGCCTCCATATGAATTGTGTGATTGTTTGGTCAACTTCTTTAAAGAAATGCTTTGGGATTTTGATTGGTATAGCATTGAGTCTGTATATTGCCTTTGGTAGGATGGTCATTTTTATTATGTTGATTCTGCCAATCTAGGAATACGGTAGGTCTTTCTACCTTCTGGTATCTTCTGTAATTTCTTTCTATAGGGTTTTAAAGTTTTCATTGTAAAGGTCTCTTGCTTCTTTGGTAAGGCTTATACCAAGTATTTCATCTAGGAGTTATAGTAAATGGGATTGTTTCTCTCTGTGCTTTTTCACTTCTTTCATTCTGGGCATACAGAAAGGACACTAATTTTTGAACATTTATTTTGTATCCTGCCATCCTGCTGAACTTCTGTATTAGTTCCAGGAGTTTGCGGGTGGAGTTTTCAGGATCACTCATGTCACCTATAAACAGAGATAACTTGACTTTTTCCTTGCCAATTTGAATCCCTTTTATCTCTCTTTCCTGTCTTATGGTGTAAACTAAGATTACAAGTTCAATATAGTATAGAAGTGGTGAGAGTGGACAGCCTTGACTAGATCCTTATCGAAGTGGGAATGTTTCAAGTTTTTCCCCATTAATTATAATCCTTGCTGTAGGCTTGTTGTATAAAGCTTTTATTATATTGATAAAGGTTCGTCCACTCAAGCTGTCTTTAAGGTTTTGATCATTAAAGGCTGTTGGATCTTGTCAAAAGCTTTTTCTGCATCTATCTAGAATGTCATGTGGTCTTTGATCTCAGACTGGTTCATATGGTGAATTACATTTATTGATTTGCATATATTGAACCAAAATTGTGTGCCTGGGATAAAGCCTACTTGATACAGTGAACAATCTTTTTGATATGTTTTTGAATCCAGACTTTGTTGAGAATCTTTGCATCTGTGTTCATCATAGAGACTGAACTATAGTTTTCTTTTTCAGGTGTATCTTTATTGTGTTTTGGGGTTAAGACAATATTAGCTTAATAGAATGAATTTGGTAGTGTTCCTTCCTTTGCTATTTGATGGAACAATTTAAGGAGTATTGGTGTTATAGCTCCTTAAATGTCTGTGCTGAATCCATTTGTTCCAAGATATTTTTTGGTGGGAAGATTTGAGATTACTTCATTGATTTCCTCATATGTTCCTCATAGGACTATTTAAATAATTTAAAATTACCTGATTCAATTTAGGTAAGTTGTGCTTACTTAGGAATTCATTCCTTTCCTTTGTGTTGTCAAATTTCACAGAGTATAAATTTTTGAAATATGATGGTATAATTCTCTGAAATACTTGGGTATCAGTAGTGATAAATCCATTTTCATTTCTAATTTTGTTCATTTGGGTTTTCTCTCTCTTGCTTTTGGTCAATTTAGCTAGGGGTGCAACAATCTTTTTTCAAAGAACCAGCTTTTTGACTGGTTGATTCTCTGTAATGTTTTCCTTATCTCAATATTGAATATTTCTCCCCTGATTTTGCTAATCTCCTCTCTTCTCCTGCTTTTGTGAATGGATTGCTCTAGGGTCTCGAAAGCTTTAAGCTGCATTGTTAAGTTATTAACTTGTGATGTTTCTATTTTTTATATATTTTTTATTATTATTTCAGCTCATACAAACTTAATAGGTACACCAGTTCATCAGAGAGATCGGCCTATAGTTTTCTTTTTTAAGTGAATCTTTATTAGGCTTTGGGATTAAAACAGTATTAGCTTCATAGAAAGAATTTGGTAGTGTTCCTTCTTTGCTATTTGATGGAACAGTTTAAGGAGTATTGGTGTTATTAACTCCTTAAATGTCTGGTAGAATTCTGTGCTGAATCCATCTGGTCCAGGGCATTTTTTGGTGGGAAAATTTGAGATTAATCCTCTAATTTCCTTATATGTTATAGGACTATTTAAATAATTCACAACTTCCTGATCCAATTTAGGTTAAGTTGTGTTTACTTAGAAATTCATCCATCTCTTTTGTGTTGTTGAACTTCACAGAGTATAATTTTTTGAAATATGATGTTATAATTCTTTGGATTTCTTGGGTATGAGTAGTGATAACTCCATGTTCATTTTGAATTTGTTAATTTGGGTTTTCTCTCTCTTGCTTTTGGTTAATTTAGCTAGGGGTGTATCAATCTTATTGATTTTTTCAAAGAACCAATTTTGACTTGTTGATTTTTTCTATTGTTTTCTTAATCTCGATTTCAGTATTTCTCCCCTTATTTTGCTAATCTCCTCTCTTCTACTACTTTTGGGATCAGATTGCTCTAGTTTCTCTAATTTTTAAGCTGAATTGTTAAGTTGTTTATTTCTGATGTTTCCATTTTTTTGATGTAGGCATTAAGAGATATGAACTTACCTCTTAGAGCAGCTTTCATTGTGTCCCAGAGATTTTGGTAAGTTGTATTTTCATTATAATTCGATTTCAGGGAATCTTGAATTTCCTTTTTAATTTCTTCCTGAATCCAGTTCTCATTCAGCATCATATTGTTAAGTTTCCAGGAGTAAGTGTATTTTCTCTAGTTTGTTGTGTTGTGGGTGTCCAGCTTTAGGCCATGGTGGTCTGACAGGGCACAGGTTAGAATTTCAACTTTTTTGTATATGTGTAGATTCGTTTTGTGGCCCAATATGTGATCTATTTTGTAGAAAGTTCCATGTGCTGCTAAGAAAAATGTGTATTCTTTGGTGCATGGGTGAAAAGTTTGATAGAGATGAGTAATGTCCATATCAGCAATGGTTTGATTAAGGTCCAAAGTGTCTCTGTTAAGCTTTTGACCTGTTGATCTATCCCTTGTTGAGAGGGTGATGTTGAAGTCCCCAAGAATTATCGTTTGAAGGTTGATTTCTCACTATAGATGCTGTAGTTTTTGCTAAATGAATGTGAAGGGGCCCGTATTACATGAATATATTCTCAGCATTATGGAGTCTTCCTGGTGAATTGTACTTGTGACTAAAACGTAGTGTCTATCTGTTTCCCTTATGATTTTTTTTTTTTTTTGGTTTGAAGTCCACTTTGTCTTATAGCATATTGACTACCCCTGCCTGTTTCCTTGTTTCTTTAGCTTATAGAATTTTGGACCAGCATTTTATTTGTAGGATGTGCTTATCTTTTGTGGTGAGATGAGTTTCCTGAAGGCAGCAGATTGATGAGTTGTGATTTTTAATTCAAGTTTGTAATCTCTATCTCTTAATTGGTGAGTTAATTACATTCACATTTAATGTTTTGATGGACAAATTATTTTTAATTCCAGACATTTTATGTTTACTGTCTTTTGTAAGTGTATTTTTTGGCTTTCAGGTTTTGGTGGTATTACACTTCCCTTATGTCCTCCTGGATATGCTTGTTTTTTTCTTTGAGCTTGAGTATCACTTCTTGCATTTTTTGAAGGCCTGGTTTGGTAGACATCTAAGCCTCCAAGTTTTCTTGTGCTGGAAAACTTTTCCTTCTCTCTCAATTATGAAAGATAATACTGCCAGGTATGTCAGTTGGTGGGTGGGAAGAAAGGTCAGAGGTGCTGGTTGCAGCACAGTTAACCTTGGTACCTGTGATGTGGCCTAGGAGTCCTCCCCAGCCTGGAGCTGTGCCTGCTTAGGCAGGCTGGTCAGAGGAGTTGGGATGAGTGGGTTACCTAAGGTTTGGAGGGTGAGCAGGGTGTGTTTATCTGAGGAACAGTGTGTCCTCCCTGGACTGCGAGTGTCCCGGGTGGGTTGGCAGGCAGAAAGCTATCCTTCTCCTTTCAATTAGTAATGACTATAGATTATCTTTTCCATATAGCCACCTGAAAACCATATAAAACTTCAGAGTATATACCACTCACCCTCACTTATCACCAAGGTACTAAATCATAAAAGTGCACTACCATACTAGTATTCACCTCCTGTATACTAAACCTGTCTTAACTGATATACTAACAGTCTAATACCACCATCCTGGAAATAATAATAACAACAAACAAACAACCCAATTCCAAGGCAAACAATAATAATAACTACCCGAAGTAATACCAACTTAATCAGTTCAGTCAAAAACACACAGAAACTGAAAGGTCTTAAGAGACGAAACAACAATGTCCGAATCAAAGTACAGATCCATGAGAAACAAAACCCAAGAAAACAAATCTTCCCCCAAAAGAATTAACCCCACAATGATAGATTTCAAACAGAAAAATTTACAGAAAATAGCCAAGAAAGCCTGGCCCAAGATAACAACTTTCAAAGCATGATCATTACCATAATCAATACTATAAAAGAAGAAATCCAGGAGGAGTTAAATAGTCACATCAACCACTTTGAACAGGAACACATCACACACTTGGAGGAGTAAAGAAAAACACTTCAAGAAACAAAAATAGACATAGAGCAGTTAAAATAGTCTCAAGCAGAATTTGAAATTGAACTAAAAGACAAGCTCTCTTCAGCCCAAAACTCAACAGAGAGTCTTATCAGCAGAACTAATGAAACAGAAAACAGAATTTTGCATCTTGAATACAAAGTGGAAGTACTATCCAGCCTAATGTAAGAGGTTGTTAAAGCCAAAAACATACTTGAGAGGAATATTCAAGAGTTATGGGATACCATGAAGAAGCCTAACATGCGCATTCATGGAATACCAGAGCAAGAACCACACCTGAGGAACCACAAATTATCATAAATGAAAACTTCCCTCAATTAAAGAAAAAGAGGCCCATCCAAATACAAGAGGCATTCTGCAACCCAAAGAGATATGATCAAAATAGAAACTTTCCACAACAAATAGTCAAAACACCCCACATTCAAGATAAAGGAAAGGTGCTGAGAGCTTCAAGGGAAAAAACAAGTCACTTTTAAAGGCAAACCTATTAAAATAATGAATGACTTCTCAATAGAAACAGTAAAAGTAAGAAGACCTTGGACACACGTACTTCAAGTATTAAATGAGCAAAAATGTCAACCCAGGCTAATATACCCGGCAAAACTATCCATAGTGATTGAGTGAGAAATAAAAGTTTTAAAGCACAAAGACAACTTGAAGATGTATATGCCTACCAAACGAGGCCTTCAAAATATGCTACAAATGATACTCAAGACTGAAGAAAAAAACAAGCATATCCAGGAGGACAGAAGAGAAGTATAATAGCACCAAACCCTAAAAGCCAAATAATACACTTACAAAAGCCACTAAACATAAAAATGTCTGGAATTGCAAACAGTTTCTCCACCATAAATTTAAATGTCAGTGTTGAATTAAAGATCACAAACTATGTATCTTGTGCCTTCAGGAAACTCATCTCACCAAAAAAGACAGGCACATTCAAAAAATGAAAGTGTGGTCCAAAATTCTGCAGGCTAATGGACCCAGGAAACAGGCAGGAGTAGCTACTGTGTTATCAGACACTGTGGATTTCAAACCCAAAAAAATCATAAGAGACACACATGGATACTACATTTTAGTCACAAGTACAATTCATCAGGAAGACTTCACAATACTGAATATGTATGCACCTAATATGGGACAGTCCACATTCATTAAGCAAACCATAGAGCATCTAAAGAGAGAACTCAACCCCCAAATGTTAATTATTGGGGATTTCAACACTGCCCTCTCAACATGGGATAGATCAACAGGTCAAAAATGTAACAGAGATACATTAGAATTTAATCAAACTCTTACTGAAGTAGAATTTACAGATCTCTATCGAACTTTTCATCCATGCACCAAAGAATACACATTTTTCTTAGCAGCACATGGGACCTTCTCTAATATAGACCACATATTGTGTCACCAAACAAATCTCCACATATACAGGAAAGTTGAAATTCCAGCCTATATCCTATCAGACCACCATGGCCTAAAGCTTGATATCCACAACACAACAAACAACAGAAAATACACTATCTCTTGGAAACTATACACTATGATGCTGAATGAGAATTGGCTTCAGGAAGAAATTACAGAGGAAATTCAAAATTTCCTGAAAGTGAATGATAATAAAAATACAACTTACTAAAATCTCTGGGACACAATGAAAGCTGTCCTAAGAGTTAAGTTCATAGCTCTTAATGCCCACATAAAAAATAGAAACATTCCAGATAAATAACTTAACAATGCAGCTCAAAGCGTTAGAGACACTAGAGCAATCCGATCCCAAAAGTAGAAGAGAAGAGATTAGCAAAATCATGGGAGAAATATCCTAAATTGAGATAAGGAAAACAATACAGAGAATCAACCAGTCACAAAGCTGGCTTTTTGAAAAAATCAATAAGATTTATAAACTCCTAGCTAAATTAACCAAGAGCAAGAGAGAGAAAACTCAAATTCACAAATTTAGAAAAGAAAATGGAGTTATTGCTACCGATAATCAAGAAATTCAGATAATTATAATGTCATATTTCAAAAACTTACATTCTGTGAAATTTGACAACACAAAAGAAATAGATGAATTCCTAAGTAAGCACAACTTACCTAAATTGAAATAGGAAATTTTGAATTACTGAAATAGTTGAATAATATATGAGTAAGTCGATGAAGTAATCTTGAATTTTCCCACCAAAAAATGTCCTGTACCAGATGGATTAAGCACAAGCTTCTACTAAACATTTAAGCAGCTAATAACACCAATAATCCTTAAACTGTTCCATCAAGTATCAAAGGAAGAAACACTACCAAATTATTTCTATGAAGCTAATATAATATTAATCCCAAAACATAATAAAGATAAACTTATAAAAACTATAGGGGGCTGGAAAGGTGGGTCAGGAGTTAAACCTCAGCCTTGCAGGTGGAATGTCATGAGTTTGAGTCATAGACCCCATGTATAGATTCCGGGCAGAAGCACGGAGGACCTGCATTTCTAGTCCTGGTAGAGTAGAGCCTGTGAATCCCAGGACAGAGTAAACAAGGAGGAGGTGGAGGCAGTCCATGTTGTTTCCTGAATTCACCCGTGGTTCTACACACACATATACACACATACATACACACATGTGCACCCACACACAGGCTCAATTGAAAAAATAATAAAAAAAAAACTATAGGCCAATCTCTTTGATGATCACAGATGCAAAGACTCTAGAAAATGTCTTAGCAAATCAGATTCAAAAACAGAAAAAGATCATTCATGAGGATCAAGTAGGCTTTATCCCAGGCACACAAGATTGGTTCAACATACGCAAATCAATAAATGTAATTCACTATATAAACCAGTCCAAAATTCAAGACCACTTATTATTCTCGATAGATGCAGGAAAAGCTTACTCTCGATATATGCAGAAAAAGCTTTTGACAAGATCCAACAGCCTTTTTTGAGCAAAACCATAGAGACAGTTGGAATGGAAGGAACCTTTATCAATATAATAAAAGCTGTATACAACAAGCCAACAGCAAGGATTATACTCAATAGGGAAAAACTTGCAGGATTCCCGCTTCAGTCACGAAATAGACAAGGCTGTCCACTCTCAACACTTCTATTCAGTATTGTACTTGAAGCCTTAGTTGTAGCCATAAGACAAGAAAGGGAGATAAAACGAATTCAAATCAGCAAGAAAGAGATCATGTCATGTCTATTTGCAGATGACATGTTCATATACCTGAATTGTCATAAAAACTCCATCAGGAAATTCCTGGAGCTAATACAAAAGTTCAGTAGTGTAGAAGGATACAAAATAAATGTTCAAAAATCAGTGGCATTCCTATATGTCCACAATGAAAGAAGTGAGAAAGACTGAGAGAAACAATCCCCATTTACTATGGCCTCTAAAAAAATGAAATACCTTGGTATAAACCTAACCAAGGAAATAAGAGACGTTTACAATGAAAATATTAAAACGCTAAAGAAAGAAATTACAGAAGACAGGAGAAGGTGGAAAGACCTCCCATGTTCTTGGATGGGCAGAATCAATATCATATAAATGACCATCCTACCAAAGGCAATGCTATACCAATCAAAATCCTAAACAATTCTTTAAAGAAGTTGACGAAGGGCTGGAGAGGTGGCTCAGGGGTTAAGCCTCTGCCTTGCAGGCGGAAGGTCCTGAGTTTGGATCCTAGACCCCACATATAGATGCTGGCAGAAGCAGGGGCGGCCTGCGTTTCTGGTCCTGGTAGGGCGGAGCATGTGAATCCGGGGGCAGAGTAAACAAGGAGGAGGCGGTCCATGGTGGTTCCCGAATTCATCCGTGGTTCTACACACACATACATGCATACATGCACACACACATTCACGCACACACACATACATGTGCACAATTGAATAAATAATAAAAAATGTTTTAAAAAAAAAGAAGTTGACGAAGCATCTCACAATTCATATGGAGGCAGAAAAGATCCAGGATAGCAAAAACAATCCTGAGTAACAAAAACATTGCTGGAGGTATCAACTGAACCAAACTTTAGTCTATACTACAAATCTATAGATATAAATCAAGCCTGGAACTGGCTTCAAAATATAGACACAGATCAATGGATAAGGGTTGAAACCCCAAATATAAGCCCAAACAATTACAGTCATTTGATCTTTGACAAATGCCCAAAATATCCAATGGAAACAGAACAGCATCTTCAAAAAATAGTGCTGACAAAACTGGATGTCTTTATGAAGAAGATTAAAACTACCCATATTTCTCATCATGTACAAGAATTAATTCCAAATGGATCAAGGACTTCAATATAAGGCCAGATAGTATAAAAACCTTAATTGAAAGGGTAGGGAACTCCATGGACCTGAGTGGACTAGGCCAACAGTTCCTAAACAGAAATCCTAAATGGATCCCATCAACAGATGGGATCTTATGAAATTAAAGAGCTTCTGTTCAAATAAAGAGATTGTAACTCGAGCACAAAGGCAATCCACAGAATGAGAGAAAATCTTCACTAACCACATAATCTGATAAAGTTCTATTACAGAGTGTACAAAGAACTCAGAAAATTAAACACCAAAGAAACAAATGACCCAATTCAAAAATGGGCCTTGGAACTTAAAAAGAAACTTTACCAGGGATGAAATTAAAATGTCTAACAAATATCTTAAAAAATGCTCCACATCCTTAGCCATCAGGGAAATGCACATCGAAATTTCCCTGAGATATCATCTCACCCATGTCAGGATGGCAAAAATCTACAATACAAACAACACCAAATGCTGGAGTGGATGTGGAAAGAGGGGAACTCTCCTACATTTCTGTTGGGAATGGAGGCTCATACAACCACTCTGGTAAGCCATTTGGCGATTCTTAAAGAAGTTAAAGATTGAAATGCCAAATGACCCTGTTATTGCACCTTTGGGAATAACCTCCCACAGAGGAAATACACCTTGAGAGCACTAGCACGAACATGTTCATAGCAGCAGTGTTTATAATAGCCAAGTCATGGAACCAAGCCAAATGCCCTACAGTAGGCGATTGAATAAAGAAAATGTGATACACTTATTCATTGGAATATGACTCAGCCACCAAAAATGATGAATTAATGTGATTTGCCAGGAAATGGATGTAATTTGAAAAAATTATAGAGTGAAGTATCCCAGATACAGAAAATTAGGAGCTGTATGTACTCCTTAATTGGTGGATCCTAGTAACATACCCACTTAGTGACACATTCAAAAATATATCTCTTTAATACCTACAGTAATTACAAAGATTATAAGCAGGTAGGGAAGGGGAAGGAGGGCACTGCCAGCAACAAGGAGAGAAGGGATCATGCTACAGCATAGAAAATAGTGATCACCATCAAGGATTGCTTGTAAGTAATGAGACATGTGGTTAATCTCACAGACTTACCTTACTGGTAACTTGTATCTGATCATGTATGATCTCACCAGAAAGGAAGGGCATAGAGTCTGGCAGACAGAAGGTAACCATCCTACAAATGGGAGACTGCCCGGCCCTCACCACTGTCTCCCACTCTTATTCCATCTATCTTTGAATCTTACAATAAGACTCTGTTTTAACAGCCCTTTATCTCTGGCCAGGGGGTGACATCCAATACCCATCAGGATGGAGCCAAGGGTTGTGCAGGAGCAGCAAAACTGAAAAAAATTCAACAAACCATAATTCAGAAAATCAGAGACTGCACATCAACCACTTGGAGCCAGCCGAGCCTAATCTTTCCCCATCCTAAAGCTCAGGGAAATTTGTGGAAGAGGGAGTGGTAAGATTGTAAGAGCCTAAAGATGGGGAGGAGCAATGATATGGACGATATTCCATACAAGTTAGGGCCGAAGTAATCATAATAGGACTTTGCATGACCTGTGCAATGACCAACATATCATTGAACCGCCAAAGTTTAGCAAGGATTACAGGCACTAGGATCCTTAAAGGCAAGGGATTAACAGCCACAATAGTGTTCCTATACTTAAGGGGAACACAAAAGGAGCTATAGCCAATGCCACTGTTCTTACACCTCATCAGAGAGGAGGACTCAGAGGGAAGTTTGACATGCAGAGTGAAGGATGATCCAGAATGGGGGCCACTGGAAAAAATGGAGGGAAGGGGGAAAGGAAGGGGAAAATAAGGGAGGGAATAAGACGGTCCAGGGAAGTGTGGAGGGAGGGAAGAAGGGAGGGGAATGCATTACTTATCAACTTTGTATGAGTTGAAAAATAAATAAAAAAGTAAAGTTAAACCTATTAAATAAACAAATGATTTTTCAATGGAAACAGTAAATACAAGAAGATATTAGAGAGATGTACTTCAAGTATTGAATAAGAAAAAGTTCAACCCAGGGTGATATAACTAGCAAAACTATCAGTCATGATTGACAGTGAAAGAAAATTTTCCATCATAAAGACAACTTGAAGGCTCAAATGTCTATCAAAACAGGCCTCCAAAAATGCTAGAAAAGATACTCAACCTTGAGGAAAATAACGAGCATATCCAAGAGCAAAGAAGGGAAATATAATACTTCCTTTTATTTTATTTTTTATCAACTCTACCACTCATACAAAGGTAATAAGTACCCCATTCCTCCCTCCCTCCACTCCTCCCTGGATTCCTTGCTCTTTCCCCCTTTCCCCTTCCTTTCCACCCCCTCTCTTTCTCCCAGTATTTCCCCTTACCCTCCCATTCCTGATCTATCAGGGAAGTACAATACTTCTTAAACCTACAAGACAAATAATATACTTATGAAAACCATCAAACACATAAAGTGTCAAGAATTAATAGTAATTTCTCCATTATAATACTAAATGTCAATGGAATTAACTTTCCAATCGGAAGACACAAATTAAAAACATAAATTAGAAATCACAACACATCCATCTGCTGTCTTCAGGACACAACAAAAGACAAGCACATTCTAAAAGTAAAAGGCTGGTCAAAAATTCTTTAAGCTACTGGAACAAGGAAGCAGGCAGGGGTAGCCATTATGCTTTCTGACAAAAATGTATATCAAACAAAGAAAATCAGTAGAGACACAGATGGACACTACATTTTAGTCATAGGTACAATTCACCAGGAAGACTTCACAATACTGAAAATATATCCACCTAATATGGGCTCCTTCATAGTCATTAAGCAAATGCTACAATGTCTAAATCCAGAAATCAACTCCAAAATGATAGTACTCGGGGATTTCAATGCTGCCCTCTCAACGTGGGATAGATCAATAGGCCAAAAACTTAAAAGACACACCTTGGAACTTAATCAACCCTTATTGAAAAGGGTCTGACAGATCTGCATCGAACTTTCCATCCATACACCAAAGAATACACATTTTTCTCAGCAGCACATGGAACTTTCTCCAAAATAGATCACATGTTGGGCCACAAAACGAATTTCCACATATATAGGAAAATTTGAATTTTAGCCTGTACCCTATCAGACCACCATGGTCTAATGGAAACATCAGGAATAAATAACTTAACAATGCAGCCTAAAGCTTTTGAGACACTAGAGCAATCCAATCCCAAAAGCAGCAGAAGACAGGAGATTAGCAAAATCAGGGGAGAAATATGTGAATATCACATAAAGAAAACAATACAAAGAATCATTCAGCCAAAAAGCTGATTTCAGAAAAAAAATCATTAAGATTGATACACTTCTTGCTAAATTAACCAAAATAAAGAGAGAGAGAGAAACCCCAAATTAACAAAATTAGAAATGAAAATGGAGTTAGCACAACTGATATGCAAGAAATGCAGAGAATTATCAGGTTATATTTCAATAACATATACTTGGTGAAATTTGATAACACAAAAGAATAGGAAGAATTGTTCAGTAAGCACACTTTACTTAAATTGAATTATGGAGTTTTGAATTATTTAAATAGGCCTATAATGCATGAGGTAATCAATGAAGAAATCTTGAATAATACCACCAAAAAATGTCCTGAACCAGATGGATTCAGCACGGAATTCTACCAGATTTTTAAGGAACAACTAACACCAATACTCGTTAAAATGTTCCATCAAAATGTGAAGGAAGAAACACAGCCAAATTCTTTCTATGAAGCTAATACCATACTAATCCCAAAACCCAATAAAGACACACTTTAAAAAGAAATGTATAGGCCTACCTCTTGGATGAACACAGATGCAAAGATTCTCAACAAAACCTTAGCAATTCGGATTCAAAAATATATATGAAAAAGATCACTCACTGTGATCCAATCTCTTTTAATCCAGGCACATAAGGTTGGTTCAACATATGCAAATCAATTAATGTAATCCATCATATAAATCAATTCACAGTCCAAGACCACATGATACTCTGCATAGATGCATAAAAAGCTTTTGACATGATCCAACATCCTTTTATGATCAAACCCTTACACACAGTTGGAATGGAAGGAACATTCATCAATGTAATCAAAGATGTATTCCACAGTAAGGAATACACTCAATGGGGAAAAACTTGAAGCATTCCTGCTTTGATCAGAAACAAGACAAAGCTATCCACTCTCACTACTCTATTCAATATTGTACTTGAAATTTCAGCCGATTGTAAGAGAGGGAGATAAAACTGGCAAGAAAGAAGTCAAGTTATCTCTATTCACAGATATCATGATCATATACCTGAGTGATCCTAAATACTCCAGCATGAAACTCCTGGAACTAATACAGAAGTTCAGCAGGGTCACAGGTTACAAAACAAGTGTACAAAATTCAGTGACCTTACTATACGCCAAGGATGAAAGTAGTGGAAAAAGCCCTAAGAGAAACAATCCCATTTACAATAGCCCCTAAAAAATGAAATACTTGGTATAAACCTAAACAAAGAAGTGAAAAACCTTTACAATGAAAACTTTAAAACCCAAAAGAAAGAAATTACAAGGAATCCTTCCCCTCCACTCAGCCGCCTGGGACGTGCGCGCGTGCGATCCCGCTGGGCCTCACCGCGCCGCGACCCAGGTAAGATCGGTACCCGCCCACACCCAGAGCCCAAGGCCAAATAATTCAGTTTAGTGAAAAACGCACAGAAATTAAAAGATCTTAAAAGTTAAACCGACAATGCCAAAGTCTAAGTGCAAATCCATGAGACACAACACTCAAGTAAACAAATCTCCCACTGAAGGAATTAATCCCATAATGTTAGACTCCAACCAGAAGAAACCCATGGAAAATGGCCGAGAAAGCCTGACCCAGGATAAAGACATTCAAAATATGATCATTACCATGTTCAATACTATGAAAGAGGAAATCAGGGAGGAATTAAATAATCGAATCAATCGCTTTGAGGAAGAACACAACAGACACATGGAGGAGTTGAGAAAACAGTGCAAGAATCAAAAAATGGCATAGAGCAGTTAAAGCAGACTCAAGCAGAGTTTAAAACTGAGCTAAAAGACATGTTATCTTCAACCGAGAACTCCACAGAGAGTCTTATCAGCAGAACTAACCAAGCAGAAAACAGAATTTCAGATCTTGAAGATAAAGTGGGAGTATTAACCAGCTCAATGGAAGAGATTGTTAAAGCCAAAAAGATGCTGAGAGAAATATCCAGGAGATATGGGACACCCTGAAGAAGCCCAACATGCGTATTCATGGAATACCAGAGCAAGAATCTCAAAATACCACCCCTGAGGAAATTGTCCAAATGATCATCAAGGAAAACTTTCCTCATTTAAAAAAAGAGAGGCCCATCCATATACAAGAGGCATTCCGCACCCCAAACAGATACAACCAAAACAGAAGCTCGCCACAGCAAATAATAGTCAAAACACTCCACATTCAAGATAAAGAACTGGTGCTGAGAGCTTCAAGGGAGAAAAAACAAGTCACTTTTAAAGGTAAACCTATTAAAATAACAAATGATTTCTCAATGGAAACACTAAAGGCAAAAAGAACTTGGAGAGACATACGTCAAGTATTGAATGAGCAAAAATGTCAACCTAGGCTGATTTACCCTGCAAAACTATCCGTCATGATTGAGGGAGAAAGAAAAATCTTCCAGCACAAAGACAACTTGAAGGGATACATGTCCACCAAACCAGGCCTTCAAAAAAATGCTAGAAATGATACTCAAGTATGAAGAAAAAAACAGGCATATCCAGGAGAGCAGAAGACAAGTATAACACCATTAAAAGTGAAGCAATGTACTTATAAAAACTACTAAACATAATAAATGTCTGGAATCAAAAATAGTTTCACCATTATAACACTAAATGTTAATGGAATTAACTCACCGATCAAAAGACACAGATTACAAACTTGGATTAAAAATAACAATCCATCAATCTGCTGCCTGCAGGAAACCCATCTCACCACAAAAGATAGGCACGCTCTAACAATAAAAGGCTGGTCAACAATTCTACAAGCTAATAGAAGCAGAAAACAGGCAGGGGTAGCCATTATGATATCAGACAAAGTGGACTTCAAATCAAAGAAAATTATAAGAGACACGGATGGATACTACATTTTAGTCACAGGTACAATTCACCAGGAAGACTGCACAATACTGAACATATATGCACCCAATACGGGCCCCTCCACATTCATTAAGAAAACCCTACAGTGTCTAAAGCAAGAAATCAACCCCCAAACGATAATTCTTGGAGACTTCAACACTGCCTTCTCAACATGGGATAAATCAACAGGGCAAAAGCTGAACAGAGACACTTTGGAACTTAATCAAACCCTTAAAGAAATGGACCTTACAGATCTCTATCAAACTTTTCATCCACGCACCAAAGAATACACATTTTTCTTAGCAGCACACAGAACTTTCTCCAAAATAGATCACATACTAGGCCACAAAATGAATCTACACATATGAAAAAAAGTTGAAATTCTAACCTGCGCCGTGTCAGACCACCATGGCCTAAAGCTGGACATCCACAACACAACAAACAAGAGAAAATACACTAACTCCTGGAAACTTAACAATATGATGCTGAAAGAGAACTGGATTCAGGAAGAAATCAAAAAGGAAATTCAAGATTTCCTGAAAGTGAACGATAACGAAAATACAACTTACCAAAATCTCTGGGACACAATGAAAGCTGTTCTAAGAGGTAAGTTGATAGCTCTTAATGCCTACATCAAAAAAAAGGAAACATCAGAAATAAACAACTTAACAATGCAGCTTAAAGCTTTAGAGAAACTAGAGCAATCTGATCCCAAAAGTAGTAGAAGAGAGGAGATTAGCTAAATAAGGGGAGAAATATCTGAAATCGAGATTAAGAAAATGATAGAAAAAATCAACCAGTCAAAAAGCTGGTTCTTTGAAAAAATCAATAAGATTGATACACCCCTAGCTAAATTAACCAAAAGCAAGAGAGAGAAAACCCAAATTAACAAAATCAGAAATGAACATGGAGTTATCATTACTGATACCCAAGAAATCCAGAGAATTATAACATCATATTTCAAAAACTTATACTCTGTGAAGTTTGACAACACAAAAGAGATGGATGAATTTCTAAGTAAAAACAACTTACCTAAATTGAATCAGGAAGTTGTGAATTATTTAAATAGTCCCATAACATATAAGGAAATTGAAGAAGTAATCTCGAATTTTCCCACCAAAAATGTCCTGGACCAGATGGATTCAGCACACAGTTCTACCAGACATTTAAGGAGTTAATAACACCAATATTCCTTAAACTGTTCCATCAAATAGCAAAGGAAGGAACACTACCAAATTTCTTCTATGAAGCTAATATTGTCTTAATCCCAAAACCTAATAAAGATTCACTTAAAAAAGAAAACTAGAGGCCGATCTCTCTGATGAACACAGACGCAAAGATTCTCAAAAAAGTCTTAGCGAATCAGATTCAAAAACATATTAAAAAGATCATTCATGGGGACTAAGTAGGCTTCATCCCTGGCACACACAAGGTTGTTTCAACATACGCAAATAAATACATAATTCATCATGTAAACCAGTCCAAAGTCCAAGACCACATGATACTCTCAGTAGATGTAGAAAAAGCTTTTGACAGGATCCAACAACCTTTTATGATCAAAACGCTGGAGACAGTAGGAATGGAAGGAACCTTTATCAATATAATAAAAGCTGTATAAAACAATCCCACAGCAAGAATTATGCTCAATGTGGAACAATTGGAGGCATTCCCACTTTGATCAGGAACTAGACAAGGCTGTCCACTCTCACCACTTCTATTCAATATTGTACTTGAAGTCTTAGCTGAAGCCATAAGACAAGAAAGGGACATAAGAGGGATTCAAATCAGCAAGGAAGGAATCAAGCTATCCCTATTTGCACATGACATAATCTTATACCTGAGTGATCCCAAAAACTCCACCAGGAAGCTCCTGGAACTAATTGAGAAGTTCAGCAGGGTGGCAGGATACAAAATAAATGTGCAAAAATCAGAGGCCTTCCTATATGCCCAGAATGAAAGAAGTGAAAAAGCCTTGAGAGAAACAGTCACATTTACTATAGCCCCTAAAAAAATGAAACATCTTGGTATAAACCTAACCAAGGAGGTAAAAGAGCTTTACAGTGAAAACTTTAAAACCCTAAAGAAAGAAATAGCAGAAGACACCAGAAGGTGGAAAGACCTCCCTTGTTCCTGGATTGGCAGAATCAACATCGTAAAAATGACCATCCTACCAAAGGCAACATACACATTCAATGCTATACCAATCAAAATCCCAAAGCAATTCTTCAAAGAAGTTGACCAAACAATCTCAAAGTTCATATGGAGGCACAAAAGACCCAGGATAGCAAAGAAAATCCTGAGTAACAAAAACACAGCTGGAGGTATTACCATACCAAATCTAAGTCTATATTACAAATCCATAGTTATAAAGACAGTCTGGTACTGGCTCCAAAATAGACACACAGATCAATGGATAAGGATTGAAGACCCAGATATAAGCCCACATTTGCTCTTTGACGAAGGGGCCCAATAAATCCAATGGAAAAAGAACAGCATCTTCAACAAATGGTGCTGGCAAAACTGGATCTCCACATGCAGAAGATTAAAGCTGGACTCGTACTTGTCACCATGTACAAGACTTAATTCCAAATGGATCAAGGACCTTGATATAAGGCCAGAGACTACAAAAACCATAGTTGAAAGGATAGGGAACTCCCTCGAACTGATTGGGCTAGGCCAACATTTCCTAAACATACATCCAATGGCACAGTCATTGCTACCAACTCTCAACATTTGGGATCTTGTGAAATTAAAGAGCTTCTGTTCAGATAAAGAGATTGTAACATGAGCTCAAAGGCAACCCACAGAATGGGAGAAAATCTTCACTAACCACACATCTGATAGAACTGTGCTGTCCAGAATGCACAAAGAACTTAGAAAACTAAACACCAAGGAAACCAATGGTCCAATTAAAAAATGGGCCCTGGAACTTAAAAAAAACTTTACCAGGGATGAAATTAAAATGCCTAACAAATATCCTAAAAAATGCTACACTTCCTTAGCCATCAGGGAAATGCAAATCAAAACTTCCCTGAGATATCATCTCACCCCAGTCAGGATGGGAAAAATCCACAATACAAACAAAAACAAATGCTGGAGAGGATGTGGAGAGAGGGGAACTCTTCTACATTGCTGGTGGGAATGCAGGCTCATATAGCCACTCTGGCGAGCCATCTGGAGATTCTTAAAGAAATTAAAGATTGAAATGCCATATGACCCTGTGATTCCACTTTTGGGAATAACCCTCCATACAGCAGAGGTTCAATTCGATAGCACAAGCACGACCATGTTCATAGCAGCACTGTTTACAATAGCAAAGTCATGGAACCAACCCAAATGTCCAACAGTTGACGAGTGGATAAGGAAACTGTGGTACATCTATACAATGGAGTACTACTCACCCATCAAAAATGATGAATTACTGGAATTTGCCAGGAAATGGATGTCATTAGAAACAATTATATTAAGTGAAGTATCCCAGACCCAGAAAATTAAGTGCCATATGCACTCCCTAATAAGTGGCTCTAGTACCAAACCCACCCAGCCCACCTAGAGACAGTAATTGCAAGGATTATGAACAGGAGGTATGGGGTAGGAGGGCCACACCCGAAACAAGGAGAGAAGGGACCATGTTACATCAGAGAAAATAGGCCTCCATCAAGGACTCCAATAAGTAATGAGACATATGATTAAGTTCACAGACTTTTGTTCCTGATCATTTGCTACTGAGGGGGTATGATCTCACCAGAAGAGGAGGGCATATAGTCTGGCAGATAAAAAGTAACCGTTGTTCAAATTGGTGATAGACCCCTCCCTCACTGTGGTTTCCCACTTTTATTACATCTACCTTTGAATGTGCTTTTATCACAAGACTCTAGTTTAACAGCTTTTTATCTCTGGCCAGGGGGTAACATACAATGCCCACCAGGATGGAGTGAAGGTCATTGCAGGAGCAGCAAAACTGCAAAAGATAACCAACAAACCACAATCCAGAACTTCAGAGACTCTATATCAACCACCTAGAACTAGGCCAGCTTAATCTCTCCCCATCCTGAAGCTCAGGGAAATTTGCGGAAGAGGGGGCAGTAAGAATGTAAGAGCAAAAGGATGGGAGGAGCAATGATATGTAAGATACTCCATACTAGTTAGGGCTGAAGCAATCATAATTGGACTTTACATGCCCTGCGCATTGTCCAACGAACTATTGACCCCACAAAGTCCAGCATCTGCTAAAGGCACCAAGATGTTTGGAGGCAAGGAATTGGCAGACACAGCAGTGTTCCTATACCTAAGGGGAACATGGGAAAGTGTTTTGGGAAAGGCCACTGGGTCCTTGTACGTCATCGGAGAGGAGGGCCCAGAGGAAAATCAGGCATGCACAAGAAAGGACTCTCTGGGAATTGGGGCGGGAGGCACTGGGGAATGGGAAGGGAGGGGGTGGGGAGGAGGAGCAGGGGTACGGGGGGAGGAGGAGGGAGGGAGGGAACTGGTGTACCCATTACGTTTTATGAGCTGAAATAATAATAAAAAATGTATTAAAAAAAGAAATTACAAGGAATTCATCCATTTATTTTGTGTTGTCAAATTTCAGAGTATAAGTTTTTAAAATAGGATGTCATAATTCTCTGAATTTCTTTGGTATCGGTAGTGATAACTCCACTTTCATTGCTAATTTTGTTAACACGGGTTTTCTCCCTCTTGCTTTTGGTTAATTTAGCTAGGGGCGTGTCAATCTTACTGACTTTTCAAAGAAACAACTTTTTGACTGGTTGATTCTCTGTATCATTTTCCTTATCTCAATTTTGGATATTTCTCCACTGATTTTGCTAATCTCCTCTCTTCTACTGGTTTTGCATTGGATAGCTTTAGTGTTTCTAAGGTTTTAAGCTGCATTTTTATATATTTGTGATGTTTCTATTTTTTTGATGTAGGCATTAAGAGATATGAACTTACCTCTTAGGACAGCTTTCATTGTGTCCCAAAGATTTTGATAAGTTGTATTTTCATTATTGTTCACTTCCAGGATATCTTGAATTTCCTTTATAATTTCTTCCTGAATCCAATTCTCATTCTACATCATAGTGTTTAGTTTCCAGGAGTTAGTGTATTTTCTGTTGTTTGTTGTGTTGCAGATGTCAAGCTTTAGACCATGGTGGTCTGAGAGTGTACAAGCTAAAATTTCAATTTTCTTGCATATGTGAAGATTCTTTTTGTGGCCCAATATGTGGTCTATTTTGGACAAAGTTCTGTGTGCTGCTGAGAAAAATGTGTATTCCTTTTGCGTGGATAAAAAGTTCACTAGAAATCTGTAAGGTCCATTTCAGTACCAGTTTGATTAAGTTCTAATGGGTCTCTGTTTAGTTTTTGACCCATTTATCTATCCCATGTTCAGAGGGCAGTGTTGACATCCCCAAAAATTATCAGAGGGCAGTTGATTTCTCACTTTAGAACCTGTAGGATTTGCTTCATGAACGTGGAGGAGCTCATATTAGGTAGGTGCATATATGTTCAGTATTGTGAAGTCTTTCTGGTGACTTGTACCTGTGAATAAAATGTAGTATTCTTCTGTATCTCTTATAATTTTCTTTGATTTGAAGTCCACTTTGTCTGATAGCATAATAACTACCCCTGCCTGTTTCCTTGTTCCATTAGCTTGCAGAATGTTGGACAAGCCTTTAGTTTTAGGATGTACCTATCTTTTATGGTGAGATGAGTTTCCTGAAAGCAGCAGATTGATCGGTTATGATTTTTAATTCAAGTTTGTAATCTGTGTCTTTTGATTGGTGAGTTAATTCCGTTTTCATTTAGTATTATAATGGAGAAATTACTTGTAATTCTGGACACTTTTTATGTTTGTCGGCTTGCGTAAGTGTGGCTTTTAGATTTTGGTGGTATTATACTTCCCTTCTGTCCTCCTGGATATGCTTGTTCTATTCTTCAAGGTTGAGTATGTTTTCTAGCATTTTTTGAATGCCTGGTTTGGTAGACATGTAAGTCTACAAGCTGTCTTTGTGCTGGAAAACTTTTCCTTCCCCTTTAATCATGACTAATAATTTTGCCTGGGTTGACATATTTGGTCATTCAATATTTTAAGAATGTCTTTCCAATCTCTTCTTGCTCTTACTGTTTCTGTTGAGAAGTCATTTGTTATTTTAGTAGGTTTATCTTCAAGAGTGCCTTTTTTTTCCATTGAAGCTCTCAGAACCTTTTATTTGTCTTTAATTCGGAGTGTTTCGACTATTATTTGCCATGCTGTATTTCTATTTTGGTCTTTATTTTTTTGGTTGCAGAATGCCTTTTGTATTTGGATATGCCTCTCATTCTTTAGATGAGGGAAGTTTTCATTTATGATAATTTGAAAAATTTCCTCAAGTGTGGTATTTTGGGATTCTTACTCTGGTGTTCCATGAATATGCATGTTAGGCTTCTTCAGGGTCTTCCATAACTCTTGAATTTTCCACTCAAGTATCTTTTTGGCTTTAACAACCTCTTCCATTGAGCTGGTTAGTACTTCCACTTTGTCTTCAAGATCTGAAATTCTATATTCTGCTTCATTTGTTCTGTAGATAAGACTCTCTGTTGACTTCTGGGTTGAAGATAACTTGTCTAATAGTTCACTTTTAAACTCTGCTTGAGACTATTTTAACTGTTCTATGTCTACTTTTGTGTCTTCACCTGTTTTTCTCACTCCTCCAAGTGTCTATTATGTTCCTGTTCAAAGTGGTTGATGTAGTTATTTAACTCCTCCTGGATTTCCTCTTTCATAGTATTGATCATGGTAATGATTACGCTTGAAAGTTGATTTCTTGGACCTGGCTTTCTTGACTATTTTCTGTGAATTTGTTCTGGTTGGAATCTATCATTATGGGGTTAATGCTTTTGGTGGGAGATTTGTTTTCTTGGTTTTTGTTTCTCCTGGATCTGTACTCTGACTTGGGCATTGTTGTTTTGTCTCTAAGACCTTTCAGTTTCTGTATGTTTTTGACTGACCTTAATTAGTTGCTGTTACTACTCTTGGGAAGTTATTATAGTGTTTGCCTTGGAGTTGGGTACTCTTGTCTGTTGTTATTGTTATTTCCTAGATGACACTATTAGACTCTTAGTACATCAATTATGTCAGGTTTAGTAGACAGGGAGTGAATATTATAATGGTAGTGTACTTTTATGATTTGTACCTTGGTGATATGGGAGGGTGAGTGGTATATTTTCTGAAGTTATGTATGTTTTAGGGGTAGCTATATGGAAAAATTAACAATTTAATTTGATTAATAATTGAAAGGAGCAGGAGGGTAAAAGGGGTTTACGTATCTTTGGGCTAGATGAGCATAATCTCTCCCATGTGATTGGATGATTTTAGAGGACTTCGGATGAATGGCCTTTGTCCCCTAGAGCTTTGCTTGGGTTTCCTTTGGACTCTCTTGAATTTTGAGGAGCAATGTGTCTTCCTGGACTGTGAGTGTCAGAGGTTGGTGGAAAGGGCACAGGGGCTGATGGAAATGGCAGCACACTTAACTGAGACTCGGGATGTGGCCTGGTGCCCACCAAAGCCTGGGGCAGCCTGGGTGCTGCCCATGCTGGCTGGTGGGAGGAGCTGGGATGAGTGGGTGACCTGGGGGCTAGTGGTATAAGAAGCAGTATGTCCTCCCTGGACCATGAGCATCCTGGGAGGCTAAAGGGCAGAGGGCAATCTGGTGATTTTTTTTTAAACTTAAAGACTGAAATGCCATATGAATCTGCTATTCTACTTCTGCGAATAATTCCCCAGAAAGTGAAAAATTCGCCTCAAATGCACAAGCACGAACATGTCTGTAGCAGCACTATTTACAGTAGCAATGTCAAAGGAACAAAACAAATGCCCAACAGTTGATGAATGGATAAGGAAAATGAGGTACATTTATATAATGCAATATTACTTAGCCATCAAAAATGATAAATTAATGAATTTTCCGGGATGTGGATTGAATTAGAAAAAATTATATTGAGCCTTTCCCCACCGGCCCAGGATGCGTAGAGTCCAGCAGGGACTCATAGCGACCTAGGTAAGCCCCCCCAAAACCCCAGGCAGCACACTGGACCCAGGTCCCCCCCCACCATCCAGCCTGAGCCAGCACTGTACTGGGACTGGGAGGAACCCCTGGGCTACGCCCCAGCTCCCCAGGTTAAATAGCACCCAGTCACTGCCACCTCCTCCCTTTCCCCACCCGCCCAGGACTGACACAGTCCAGCCTGGACTCATGGCAACCTAGCTAAGCTTCCCCTACCCACCCACAAATGCCAGGCAGCCCACTGGACCCAGGTCCTTCCACCAGCCAGCTGGAGCAGGAGTTGCTCCAGATCAAATAATTCAGTTCACGGAAAAAAGGATAGAAGTTGAAAGAACATCTTAAGAGTTAAAAGGACAATGCCCAAGCCAAAGTGCAAATCCATGAGAAACAAAACCCAAGCAAACAATTCTCCCACTGAAGGAATTAATCCCATAATGATAGATTCCAACCATAACAAACCCACGGAAAATAGCCAAGAAAGCCTGACTCAGGATAATGACTTTAAAAACATGATCATTACCATGCTCAATACTACGAAAGAGAAAATCCAGGAGGAATTAAATAACTGCATCAATCACTTTGAAGAGGAACACAACAGACACTTGGAGGAGTTGAGAAAAACACTTCAAGAAACAAAAACAGGCATAGAACAGTTAAAACAGACCCAGAACTCAACAGAGTGTCTCATCAGCAGAAATAACGAAGCAGAAAATAGAATTTCAGACCTTGAAGACAAAGTGGGAGTATTAACCAGCTCAATGGAAGAGGTTGTTAAAGCCAAAGAGATAATTGAGAGACATATTCAAGAGTTATGGGACACCCTGAAGAAGCCTAACATGCACATTCATGGAATACCAGAAAAAGAATCCAAAAATACCACACCTGAGGAAATTTTTCAAACTATTATCAAGGAAAAATTTCCTCATCTAAAAAAGAGAGGCCCATCCATATACAACAGGCATTCGGCACCCCAAACAGATATGACCAAAACAGAAACTCGCCACAGCAAATCATAGTTAAAACACTCCACATTCAAGATAAAGAAATGGTGCTGAGAGTTTCAAGGGGAAAAAAAAAAAAAGTCACTTTTAAAGCTAAACCTATTAAAATGACAAATGATTTCTCAATGGAAACAGTAAGAGCAAGAAGAGCTTAGACAGACGTACTTCAAGTATTGATTGAGCAAAAATGTCAACCCAGGCTGATATAACCCGCAAAACTATCTGTCATGATCGAGGGAAAAAGAAAAATTTTCCTAGCACAAAGACAAATTGAAGGGATACAGGTCCACCAAACCAGACTTTCAAAAAATGCTAGAAATGATACTCAAGCTTGAAGAAAAAAAAAGGCCTATCAGGGAGAAAAGAAGGGAAGTATAATACCACCAAACCTAAAAGTGAATCAATACACTTCTAAAAGCTACTAAACATAATAAATGTCTGGAATTAAAAATAGTTTCTCCATTATAACATTAAATGTTAATGGAATTAACTTACCGATCAAGAGACACAGATTACAAACTTGGATTAATAATCACAATCCATCAATCTGCTGCCTGAAGGACACCTAGCCCACCACAAAAGACAGGTGCATCCTAATAATGAAAGGCTAGTCCAAATTTCTGTAAGCTAATGGAACCAGAAAACAGGCAGTGGTAGTCATTATGCTATGGGACAAAGTCTACTTCAAACCAAAAAAATCATAAGACACTAATGTCTACATTTAAGTCACAGGTACAATTAACCAGGAAGACTTCACAACACTGAACATATGCGCACCCAAAACGGCCCCCACACACACTCATTAAGCACAACCTACAACGTCTAAAGTGAAAAATAAATTCCAAAATGATAATTCTTGGGGATTTCAACACCACCCTCTCAACATGGGATAGATCAACAAGTCAAAAACTTAACAGAGACACTTTGAAGCTTAATCAAACCCTTACTGAAATGTACCTTACAGATCTCTATTGAACTTTTCATCCATGCACCAGAGAATACACATTTTTCTCAGCAGCACACGGAACTTTCTCCAAAACAGATCAATATTGGGCCACGAAACAAATCTCCATGTATACAAGGAAGGTGTAATTCTAGCCTGTACCTTATCATACCACCACATCCTAAAATTTGACATCCACAACACAACAAGCAACAGAAAATACATTAACTCCTGGAAACTTAACACTATGATGTTGAATGAGAATTGCATTCAGGAAGAAATTACAAAGGAAATTCAAGATTTCCTGAAAGTGAATGATAATGAAAATATAACCTACCAAAATCTCTGGGACACAATGAAAGCTGTCCTAAGAGGTAAGTTCATAGCTTTTAATGCCTACATCAAAAAAATAGAAACATCAAAAATAAACAACTTAACAATGCAACTTAAAGCTTTAGAGATACTAGAGCAATCTGATCCCTCCCCCAAAAAAAGGAGGAGATTAGCAAAATCAAGGGAGAAATATTCGAAATCAAGATTAGGAAAATGACATAGTAAATCAACCAGTCAAAAAGCTGGTTATTTGAAAAAATCAATAAGATTGATACACCCCTAGCTAAATTAATCAAAAGCAAGAGAGAATAAGCACAAATTAACAAAATTAGAAAAGAAAATTAAGTTATCACTACTGATTCCCAAGAATTCCAGAGAATTATAATATCATATTTCAAAAACTTATACTCTGTGAAATTTGACAACACAAAAGAGATGGATGAATTATTAATTAAACACAACTTACTGAAATTGAATCAGGAAGTTGTGAATTATTTAAATAGTCCTATAATATATGAGGAAATTGAGGAAGTAATCTCGAAACTTCCCACCAAAACATGTCCTGGACCAAAGGGATTCAGCACAGAGTTCTACCAGAAATTTTTGGAGCTAATAACACCAATACTCCTTGAACTGCTCCATCAAATAGCAAAGGAAGGAACACTACCAAATTCCTTCTATGAAGCTAATATAGTCTTAGTCCCAAAACCTAATAAAAATACACTTAAAAAAGAAAACTATAGGCCAATCTCTCTGATGAACACAGATATAAAGATTCTCAAAAAAAAATCAGATTCAAAAACATATCAAAAAGAGAATCCTCAGGGATCAAATAGGGTTTATCCCAGGCACACAAGGTTGGTTCCACATACAGGAATCAATAATTCACCATATAAACCAATCCCAAGTTCAAGACCACATAATACTGTCGATAAGTGCAGAATAAGCTTTTGACAAGATCCAACAGCCTTTTATGATCAAAACCCTAGAGAAGGGTGGAATGGAAGGAACCTTTATCAATATAATAATCGCTGTATACAACAAGCCAACAGCAAGGATTATACTCAATGGGGGAAAACATGAAGCATTCCCACTTTGATAAGGAACTAGACAGGCTGTCCACTCTCACCACTTCTTTTCAATATTGTACTTGAAGTCTTAGCTGAAGCCATAAGACAAGAAAGGGACATAAAAGGGATTCAATTCGGAAAGGAAGAAATCAAGTTATGTCTATTTGCAGATAACATGATCTTATACCTGAGTGATCCCAAAAACTCGACCAGGAAGCTCGTGGAACTATACGGAAGTTCAGCAGGTTGGCAGGATACAAAATACATGTATAAAAATCAATATCTTTCCTGTATGCCCAGAAGGAAAGAACTGAATAAGCCTTGAGAGAAACAATCCCATTTACTGTAGCCCCTAAACAAATGAAATACCTTGGTATAAACCTAACCAAGGAAGAAAGAGAACTTTATAATGAAAACTTTAAAACCCTAAAGAAAGAAATTGCAGAAGACACCAGGAGGTGGAAAGATCTCCCATGTTCCTGGATTGGCAGAGTCAACATCAAAACATGACCATACTACCAAAGATAATGTACAGATTCAATTCATATAAAATCCCAAAGCAATTCTTTAAAGAAGTTGACCAAACAATCTCAAAGACCCAGGATAGCAAAAACAATCCTGAGTAACAAAAACACGGCAGGAGGTATCACCATACAAAACCTTAGTGTATACTACAAATCCATAGTTATAAAAACAGCCTGGCATTGGCTCCAAAATAGACACACAGATCAATGGACAAGGGTTGAAGATCCATATATAAGAACACACAACTACAGCCATTTGATCTTTGACAAAGGGGCCCAAAGGATCCAATGGAAAAAGAACAGCATCTTCAACAAATGGTGCTGGCAAAACTGGATATCCAATGCAGAAGATTAAAACTGGACCCGTACTTGTCACCATGGACAAGAATTAATTTCAAATGGATCAAGGACCTGGATATATGGCCAGATTCTATAAAAACCATATTTGAAAGGGTAGGGAACTCCCTCAAGCTGATTGGGCTAGGTCAACAGTTCCTAAACGGACATCCAATAGCACAGTCACTACAACCAACACTCAACAGATGGGTTCTTGTGAAATCAAAGAGCTTCTGTTCAGATAAAGAAATTATAACTCGAGCACAAAGGCAACCCACAGAATGGGAGAAAATCTCCAATAACCACATATCTGATAGAGATCTATTATCCAGTGTGCATAAAGAACTTAGAAAACTAGACACCAAGGAAACCAATGGGCCAATTACAAAATGGGATTTGGAACTTAAAAGAAACTTTACCAAGGATGAAATTAAAATGTCCAAAAAATATCTTAAAAAATGCTCCACATCCTTAGCCATAGTGCAAATGAAAATCAAAACTTCCCTGAGATAACATCTCATCCCGGTCAGGATGGCAAAAATCCACAATACAAACAACACCAAGTGCTGGAGATGATGTGTAGAGAGGGGAACTCTCCCACATTGCTGGTGGGAATGCAGGCTCCTACAACCACTCTGGTGAGCCATCTGGCAATTCTTAAAGAAGTTAAAGATTGAAATTCCATATGACCCTGCTACATCACTCTTGGGTATAACTCCCCATACGGCAAAAATTCACCTCAATAGCACAAGCACAACCATGTTCATAGCAGCACTGTTTACAATAGCAAGTCATGGAATCAGCCCGAATATCCAACAGTTGATGAGTGGATAAGGAATATGTGGTACATTTATATGATGGAATACTACTTAGCCATCACAAATATGAATTAATGCAAATAGCCGGGAAATAGATGGAATTAGAAACAATTATATTGTGAGTAGTATCCCAGACACAGAAAATTAATCACTGTATGTACTCCCTAATAGGTGGATCCTAGTACCAAACCCACTTAGAGACACTCAAACACAAATCTCTGTAATAACTACAGTAATTGTAAAGATTATAAACAGGAGGGATGTGGAAGAAGGAACCCACCAGAAACAAGGAGAGAGGGGACCATGTTACAGCAGGGAAAATAAGCCACCATCAATGACTGTAAGTAATAAATAAGATATCTGTTTAAGTTCACAGACTTTCCATCCTGATCATTTTCAACTGATGTGGTATGAGCTCACCAGACGGGGAGGGCATATAGGCTGCCAGATAGAAAGTAAGCATTTTGCAAAAGGGTGATTGACCCCTCTCTCACCGCAGTCTCCTATTTTTATTCCATCTACCTTTGAATATACTCTTATAACAAGACTCTAATTTAATGGGTTTTTATCTCTGGCCAGGGGATGACATCCAATACCCATCAGGAATGTAGCCAAGGGCATTGCAAGAGCAGCAAAAACGAAAAAAAAATCAACAAACCATAATTCAGAACATCAGAGACTCTATATCAACCACCTGGAACTGGGCCGGCCTAATCTCTCCCCATCCTGAAGCTCAGGGAAATTTGCAGAAGAGAGGTTGGTAAGATTGTCAGAGCACAAAGATGGGAGGAGTAATGATACGCAAGATACTCCACACAAGTTAGGGCCGAAGCAATCATAATAGGACTTTGCATGAAATGCACTGTGTCCAACACACTATTGACCCCACAAAGTCTAGCATGAACTAAGGGCACTAAGATCCTTAGAGGTTAGGAACTGACAGTCACAGTAGTGTTCCTAAACTTAAGGGGAACACAGGAAAGGGTTCTGGAAAATGCCCCTGGTTCCTTGCACCTCATCAGAGAGGAGGACCCAGAGGAGAGTTTGGCATGCATATTAAAGGAGGCTATGGGGAATGTGGGGGGCACTGGGGGACTCCCTAAACTGGATGTCCTCATGTCTCTCTATCCCAATGCTCTAGGAAAATTAAATACTTCCCTGCTTTAACATGGTCCCCTCTCTCCTGTGGGGGTGAGGGGAGGGGGAGCAGGGAGGTCTGGGGGAGATGGAGGGAGGGTGGGGACTGGTGTATCTGTTAGGTTTGTATGAACAGAAATAATAATAATAATAATAGCAATAATTATATTGAGTGATATATCCAAGACACAGAAAATTAAATACTTTATGTACTCCATAATTGGTTGATCCTAATACCAAATCCACTTAGTGACATATTCAGAGATAAATCGCTGTAATACCTATAGTAATTGCAATGATTTAAACAGTAAAGGGGAAGGAGTGCCCCCCCGAAATAAGGGTAGAGGGGATTATGCTTTAGTAGAGAAAATAGGTCACCATCAAGTATTGCAAGTGATTAATGAGACATTTGGTGAAGCTCACTATGACTTTTTTCCTGATCACTTGCAGCTGAGGAGGTTTGATCTCCATAAATCATGGAAGCAATAGAGACTGGAAGATATGTGGTAATTATCCAGCAAATGGGCCACTGATCACCCTCACTGAATCTTCTCTTATAGTAATATCTTCATTTAAACTGCCTTTTGTGTTTGCTTAGGAGGTGACCTCCAATACCAATCAGGATGGAGCCAAGGGTGACACAGGAATAGCAAAACTGAAAACAACAACAATCCATAATTCAGAACAAAAAGACCCTACATTAATCACCTGGAACCAGACCAGCCAAATCACTCCCATCATAAAGCTCACGGAAACATGTATATGAGGGGGCAGCAAGATGGTAAGAGCCTAAAGATGGGGAGGATCAATGATATATAAGAAACTCCACACAAGTTAAGGCAGCAGTAGCCATAATCAGACTTTGCATGACCTGCACAATGACTGACATGTCAATGATACCCAAAGTCTAGCATGGATCACAGGCACTAGGATCCTTAGAGGCAAGGGATTAACAGTCATAATAGTGTTCTGATACTAAAGAGGAGCCTGAAGAAGGGCTCGTGGCAATGCCACTGAATCCTTATACCTCACTAGAGTGGACGACTCAGAGGGAACTTTGACATTCACACAAAAGGCTGTTCTAGGGAATGGGATGAGGGAAAGGGAAGGCACTGGGAGAAAGGGAAGGAGGGGATTGAAAGGAAGGGTGAATGGGAGTGGGGGTGCAAGGGGGATTGGGGTAGGGTGAAGGAAGTTAGAGGACTAGGGTATCTATTGAGCTTGTATGATTGGGGAAAATAAATAAATAAATAAATAATTTTTTTAAAAAAGAATTATGTGCTACTATAGGTTTCAAATTCATTTAATCTATACTGTTTGCCTAGAAGTTTAAATGACAATAAAATGAATATGAAGACAGCATTAAAAGCAGAGAATCACTTCAGAGCCAAATGCAGAAAATAAGTGACTAGACTCCCTAAACTGGATGTCCTCATGTCTCTCTATCCCAATGCTCTGGGAAACTGTGAAAGAGAAGGTGGTAGAAATGTCATGGATGCAAGGTATGGAGTAGTAGTGTTAATTAGTATCTCATGGACATGACAGGGCTACTGCACAAGTGAACACACTGTACTGTATCTTCTTCCACAATATATGCACCAGAGTTGGCCTGCACACATTTTATCATGGAAGAGGGAAGGCCTTGTGAGGTCAGAAACTTTGGAGGATTAATTCAATGTTAGGAGAATGAGAGAAGTTTTCCTCAATAGTATATCCACTGATATATCATCAATGCTCCAGCAAGTCCTTAGGCAAGCAGGAGGATATGCAACCCAGGTGAAGCTCAGTGCAAGGAGTAGTCTATTTTGGAAGAAAGTTTATATCGAAAAAGTATGGGGGGATATGAAATCATAGTAAGGGGTGAAAATGACAGCAATCCTTTCTATTTATGTGTGGAACTTCCAAACAATTAAAAAAGAATCCACCCAGGATTCTTCAAATTTGTCTATTGCTAAAATTCATTACTGAGAAGGAAATGAATTTTGATTGTATATTACCAGGATAGAAACACCTGGAAAACTCAGATTTGCATTTCACTTTGTAGTATGTAATTATTCCTAATGGTTTTACAAATAATTACTGGCATCCTGTGATCACCCAATATAGCACTGATTTCACAAGTTACAAAAGTTTTTGTACTATGAAAATGTGGATATTATAACATCTATGAACTCATTGGCCATTCTTCATGTATTCATTGGAGATTTATGAGAATATCCACAGTTCACTTTTTCATATGCTGACTTCCCTATTACCTGTTGCGAGAAGATATACAATCACCTGAATGGTGGAGTTCTGAACCATGTGTACTATGTTGGACATCACAAATGTGCTAGTCCTGCAGAAAAAAAAAAAAAACAATGAAAATGAAGAAGGCACGGAGTTACCTGTTGTATTGGAAATCTCATTCTCTGGACAGGGGAAGCATTCAAAACAGCAGGTAGCCTTTCCCTCTAGATGAAATTTCCTGAAACCAGGCTTGCAAGGCACACTGCATAAAGACGTGGGAATCTGAGGAAGAGAAGTTGGATCTTAGCAACAGATTGGAATTTATACCTCTTACTTTCATAACCATATTGTTTTAGTAGAAGACCACATGAGTAAGGTGGTCTTTATTCCCTCTGAGAGACCACTGAGAGTGGCTGCCTGGGGGGAAAGGAAATCACATGCTTCAGTGGTGCACTCATTTATACATCCTCCATGTTCCAGCAAGTGCTCAGCCACATGTGAATGCTGTCACCCAGATGGAACTCAGTGGGCCACACACGCAAAGACATGAAAGGATGGAGTCTGTCAAAATAAAGGATGCCAGAAAGAGAAGGACGGTGATGGGGTCAGGTAGGATGGAGTGAAGATGACCAAAGTTCATTGTATTCATTCATAGAAGAAAGAAAGATAAAATTAGAATTAAGTGAATTATATGAAACCTTTTTAGGCAAATATATGAATCATTGTGCTACATAGGGCCAAATAATACAAATTGATATAGATTTTCTTTACCGGAAATTATTTCACAACAACAAACCATAATTCAGAAAATCAGAGACTCTACATTAATCACCTAGAACCAGACCAGCCCAATCTCTTCCCATCCTAACGATCAGGGAAATTTTCAGAAGAGGGGTGGTAAGACGGTAAGAGCCTAAAGATGTGGATAAGCAATGGAATGCAAGATACTCCACACAAGTTAGGGCCACAGTAACCATAATAAGACTTTGCATGATGTGAGCAATAACTGACATTTCAATGACCCCTCAAAGTCTAGCATGAATCACAGGCACTAGGATCCTTAGAGGCAAGGGATTATCAGTCACCTTAGTTTTCCCATACTAAAGGGGTGCAGAAGTAAGGGCTCTAGGCAATGCTACTGAGTCCAATCACCTCATTAGAGTGATAGAGGCAGAGGGAAGTTTGAAATTCACACTAAAGGATCCTCCAGGGATTGGGGGGGGGAGAAAAGAGGAACAGTGGGAGAAAAGGAGGAACACTGGAAAAGGCAGGAGGGAGCAAGGGGGACCGAGACAGGGTGGAGGGAGAGAGGGGTATTATGGTACCTATTAAATTTTTAAGAGTGGGTAAAAGGAAAAATAAAATCTTCCTTTAATTAAAAAAATAAATGGTTTCAACTCACCTGTACATCTCCCATGATCCACTCCATCAGGTGTTCATATAAATGTAATTGCTGTCCATTTGGAACATATGAAGAAAATTCTCCTAATTTCACTTTCAGCCCAAGACCCTGTGGGAATTTCCAGTTGATGAGAATGTCATACTCTGCATCCAAGTGTTGCTTCTGGCTCAAGATCACTGTGTCTCCCACAGGGTTAGTGAACTGCAGGTTCTTCAGAAAGGCATGGATCTAAAAGATATAAAACTTGAGCACAAAGCATGTGCTATAAGGAATGAACTTAGTTTCTATAATCTTTCCACTATTTGACAATATGTAAGTTGAGGTTTGCCCAGATGACTAATGAGTAGCTTCATTTGTACAAATCCTAGAAAGTATCACCATCTGAGTTAGATGCATGATACCCATATTGTGGAAGGAAAGTACCACCTACTTTATCAATAAGACAGAAAATCAAATTTTACCCTCTTGTTATTTGAAAGTTTTTCTTCAAATGCCATTGACTACGCAGGCTATCTTTTTATAAATTATTTTTTATTCATTGAAACTTTCATATAAAATCAAAATGTATTAGTCAATGTTCTCCCTATCCACCCCCAAACCCTTTCCAATATTCCCCATGAGACTTTTTTCCAGCCAGAGTCTCTCCTGCTTTGGCTCAATCCTACAATAGTGATCTACTGGGTGCCATCCAGGACACCTGCACTGGCAAGTGTCTGGACATCTCTTGGGGCATGAAAAGCTGACCAGTGGACTAATCGTTGAGTAATGTGTTCCCCTTCCATTGTCAGGCTTTAGTCTCAATCAGTCTGTTTGGGTGGCATACGGTACCCTGAGATCCTCCCTCCTACATAGTGAAATGCTGTGTGGCAGTCTAGTCGAATTGTGCATGGTAAGCCCTGTCATGAACAGAGGCAACTGTCTGGCAGTAACAAACCCTACTATTCTCCACTTGTGTTCCTACTGATCCTCTTTCCACACAGATCCCCAAACTAATATTTGATGTTCTGTTTAGGGCTCAAAAATCCAGAGTGTCTTTAATGCTGCACTTAGGACACCTTTGGCAGAGAGAACCATCCTCTCTCTCTCTCTCTCTCTCTCTCTCTCTCTCTCTCTCTCTCTCTCTCTGCCTTTGTCCTGTATATCTCTGTCCTCTCTCTTTTCTCTCAATATAGTTGTATAAATAATATTTTTGTTAATGAAATACTTTTCAAAAATGTAATTTCTCTGGGTGATCAATGGATTAAAAAGAAAGTAGAATGAACAATTTTGCAATAACATTTTTTGTTGTATCAGAATTTTGGGGAAATGAATCCCCAAAAGATGGTAATCAAGTACTCAGCAAATGAGAGGAATAACTTTCATCATCCTGTGTTTTGACTGTCCTAAGAGCAACAGTACCTCAGTTAGGACAGTGTTGACAGGACTCCTTGCACCCCCTCCTGGAGACCACTTCCTCTTCTAGAGCTGCTTTCTGTCACCAGGCACACAAGATACTTTCTTTGCTCACTAATAGATTTATTGAAAAAATACTGGTTTTATCACTGTCTTTCATTCAAAATTATAGCACTTCCTCTCAATTTGTGTTCATAGTTCATGCACATGGAATGTTACCTCTGTGGAGGTGACAAATTTGAGGATCCATTGTTGCTAAGTCTAAGGATCATAAGCACACAGCACTGAGCTTATCTGCCTACATTTATGAATGTCCCACCCATGACACTATTCCCACTGTACCTGCAAGCATGTGATCATTGCTTCTGTATCATTATCATCTGGCTGTATGTCTAGGTGTTGGAGAATCATTTGATGGTGTGCATGGGCCACAGCATACACAGCATTGTATAAATCATAGCATTCATCACTCAGGGCCATATCAAATGTGTGCTGTGGTAACCATTCCAAGGAAGTTTTGGATGAGCAGTTGCTTGGTGTTTCACATTCAGACTCAGAGAGTGAACAGTTAAAATGCATCCACCCCAATCTTGACAAAAAAATGTCCCGTGGCTCTTTAGCAATGTTCCATTTTGGGATGTAATCTTTCAGACTTGAAAACTCTCCATGGTGATGTGAAAAAGTGAAATGTCCATGGAATGAGTCAAGGGTGGAAGTTCTTTTCCTAGTGCTGATATACCATTGTGAGGTGGAAACCCAAATTCTCTCTATTCCCAAATATTCCCATCTTCTAATGCTCACTTCTAGGACAGAGTTTGTGTCCCCAAAAACAATAATAACATTTGCTGATGAAGTCATTATCTGATTATAATATTTTTCAGCTTTTTCTTGGTATGAGTTCATGTTGTCTGGAATCTCATTCACAAAGGCTAAACAGACTCCATTATTTTGCATGTGTACCCTCAAATCTGAGAGAAATTGGATACCCTGGTCATCATCAGAAATAACTAGCCCCACCCAGGTCCATCCAAAATGCATCATCAGGGAAACCATGGCAAGAGGAAGAAATGTGTCCTTTGTTGCCATGTGATACAGATAAGGAAAGTTGTCACGGTCACTCAGAATGGGATGAAAAGGCCCGTAAGCAATCTGAAACAAAGACAACACATGAAATTCAGGTAGAAGACAATTTAAATCAACCTCAAGTCCACATCCGAGTTATGTTCAAAACATTTTTATTTCATAAGAAATGCAATGTCATCACTTTTTTCCTAATCTTTTATTTCTCCCAAAGAACTTATACAAATTTAATGATGACTACATTTTCCAGAAAATCCCATTTCGTAACCCCTGCATGCTCTTTTCCAACAAGAATTTGTCACTACTCCTCATTGAGAGGAATGGCCCATAGACCCAGTCACCTATACCTCTCCTTAGGCATTCTGTAGAATAGAAGAAGACACTGATGATACCCAACCTCACCTGTAGGTAAACCATGAACTGCATATGAGTTGCCAATCTGGCAGATGTTTTCCATGATGGTCCTGTAAATGTCATTTCACACTTGGATGCATAACACATGTAATTAGGAAAAATAAAAGCTAATTCTGCCATATCAGTTAGATAACTGTTCAAATAGTCATGATCGCAGGAACCAGACATAAATGTAGAATGAAAAGAAATATTGGGTAAAAGGTTGGGGTTTCTGTATATTTCCTCAGTGGCAAACATATAGGTCAGAGCATGTTGGTATTTTCTTGACGTCCAGCTGAAAAGAGAACACAGTATTCATTGCATATTCTTCTTAACACAACAACCTTCTCTCAGATATAAAGAACAGTATGTAGTAAGTGATATTTAGCTGTCAGGTTCCTGTGTTGGCAAAAAGTCACCAATTTATGAAGATGTGTCCCTAGGACATCTTCCTGAGTGTCTAGATTTCATCCTCCAGTTGTGGAATAAATATGAAACTGAAACAACTAGATAAATAATCCCTTTCATTCTCCTCTTACACTTTCTCGTTACAGAAATGATACATGTTGCACACCCAACACTGAGAATCAGCAATGAGAGTCAAAGAGTGTATGTGCTCCATTTCATATAAAACTGTGTTTACATTCTGGAAAATGATGAAGAAATGTCAAGAGAAATGTAATTCATATTGTTAGGATTAGAGGATGTGGAAACCTAAAACTCTCATCAGTGACAATATAAGATGCTGGAAAAGAAAAATGACTCTGTTTGTTACACTTCTTCCCTGCTTGTCACCTGGGATGTGACTGAGATGTAAGAATTCATTTCTGTCAGTGATACATCCTTTTATAAGAGATGCAAGAACATTTCACTCCAATTGTATTTCCCTCCAATTTGTATGTCAGAATGAGAGTTTTGACTTAATGTTGTTAACAGCCCAATTTCAAGACAGAATCCATGTCACACTGTGCCAGAATAAATTTGGAAAGTCTACTACTGTCCTAGCTGACAGAGATCCTGTCCCTTTTAATCAGTTTCATATGCTGTATGCATAGAACACAATAGCATGAAATGCTGTGATGTATCACTGAATATGATCAGTATCTATGGAAACAAACTGACAAAATCGTTTGGTACTAAGCTAAGTGACTCTTTGTATAGGTTTGTGTAATCACATGTTCAAATGAAGCATTAGCAGACACTGAACACTTTTCTGCTGCCCATTGACAAGGAATTCAAGTGAGTGTTTGAAACATCTTTCAAGGAAAATAACTGTATATGTCACGAAATAGATCATGGAAGAGGAAGGAGAACTAAAACAGGGAACTTCCTCTCTAGGCTTACAGCATATCAAAGTAAATCTTGACTCTTGTCCATAAGTGTAGATTGAAATAATGGGACAGAACTTTTAGAAAGTGTCCATCAACGGGACTCTTTGTGTGTGTGTTTCCGTGTGTGTGTGTGTGTGTGTGTGTGTGTGTGTGTGTGTGTGTGCTAGAGGATACCAGAGTGAGTGTGCCTGTGGGAGGCATAAAAATGACAAAGGAATCACCCAGCTTTGCTGTATGCCGTTATTGGTTTATCTTATTGTATACCAGGCTCTGCTATCCAGGTCTGAAATTGGAGGCTGTCACTGTTTCCACCTGGCATTTTTGTAAGGAATCTGGATATCTATACTCAGGTTCTTCTTCTTGGGAGGCAAAAGCTGCAATCCCTGAACCAATTCCTCAGCATTCAATGTGCCTGTAATGCCTTGTTCATGCTGGTAAACATAAAATGAAAGAAATGAAAAAAGTACTTACTTTAGATCAGGTATGAAAGAGAAATGAACTTTCGGTGGGTAGTAGTCAAATGATGTGTAAAGTAGGAAAACACAGTCATTCCGATCATCTCTGTCACTGTCCCCTTCCTGCTGTATTCTCCAGAAGCAACTGTGTCCATTGAGACTGCACCAGGAGAGAGGATGTCTTAGAAGCAGGAAGACAAACATCAACCTGAGCATCTTTTCCTTGTCTTGCAGAATATCAGTTTGAGTACAAAAATATACTGCCGCATCCAAGAGATGAACATATGACACATGTGTATTCATGCCAGTTTCTAGTTTTATTTTTGTAGCTGCTGGGAGATACCAACAAAATCTTGCCATGGTTTATATCAAGCTCATACCATCTGCTCTGAAGTACATTAGATACAGTATCCTGGGGCTAAGCACCTGTGGTCCAGATCCAGGTGACAAAGAGATGATGAAAGCATGTTTTGAACATAACTTCTTCCTGCCTCAGGTGCCATGAGTGCATTCCTGTCTGTGCTCCAGATGAAGTGATCTGGAACAGAGCTGTTCCCAGGTCTGTGTCAACAAGCTTATTCTTCAAACAACACATTTAATGATGTAAGTGGATTTCATCAGAGAATTTGAAGTTAAACTTTGAGAGTAAAGAGTCAGAAAGGACCCTTATAGTCAAAGCTGTGAGAGACACATACAGCCTTACATACTCCACTGTCCCAGATAAATGACACTCAGTATGTATCAGAATATTTACTGTGTAGTTCATGTGTCATTTCATAGATTTCCCAATAGCTGCATAACCTGGAGAAACAAGAATCATGCTAAATGTAGAAATTTCCAGGACATTTTGGGGATGACCTTTATATTGTATGCTTTCACTCTTGCTAATCACACTGATACAGCCCTCAGATATAAATAAAGAAACATGGAAAAACTTTAAGTGTCAACTGTTCCCACAGAGTGAATGACTTGACTATGTTTCATCCTTAATTAGATCATTGTTTTAAATATCAGAGGTTTGCCAAGTAGCTATCTACCACAGACAAAATGCTCAAACCTCTGTTTTCATTTGCATATGTAAAAGACATAATTTCCAAGATCAAGGCACAAGTAGATGAATTAACTAGTGATTTGTTCCTGTTTTTTGTTCCATAAATGGAAGATAATGTGTTTCTATGATCTCTCAGAAGACACAGGGAAGTAAGAAACCTCTAAAGTTCACTGTTTTACTGTTCAAGTATATGTGTGTGAGTGTGTGTGTGTGTGTGTGTGTGTGTGTGTGTGTGTACCAGAGGACACTTGAATGTGTGTGCTTGTAGAGATGGGAGATTATTTATCATAATCCTGCTTCTTTACTACTCTACTCTTGAGTCTTTCAGACTCCCCATACCAAGAATTGAAATGCAGGTCACTACCGTTTCAGTCCCACTTTTTTACATTTGAATCCAGGATCTGAACTCAGCTCCTTCTGCATGTAAGGCAGAGACTTTAACGCCTGAACAATCTCTCAAAACGTTTCTAGGTTTTTCAGAGGACACTAATCACATGTATGATTTTTCACCCTTGTAGCGCTTAGGCAAAGATAATTAGTTCTCAAAGTTATCAGTTTTGTTCATTTTATTACAATAAGGGCTATAGTTACACCATAAATATTTTCACGGATATCCTGAATTTGATACACAGTCACTATTATCAAAGAATCTTAATCCATAAGAACCTAATGTTCTCTGTGCAGACTAAAATACCATACATTTTATCAATCAATTGGGAAACAAAACATTTATTGAGAATTTTACATGTGCAAACAGAATGAGTTTTGGTCCTTGCCCCATCGCTCCCTCTTCTAACCTCCTTGTACACCCTCACCTCCATTCACCAATCCAGCTATGTCTCTCCCACCTCCCACCCCTCAGCATGGGTCGATAACAGACTCCATTTGGGGCACCTGTGCTAGATCTGGGGAACCAGATCTCTGTGGTAGTGTATTTGCCCTTTATGGGACAAGTTCATACTTGAGGTGGCTCCCTTTTAGTGATCCATAACCTGCAGAAGGATTTTTTTTGGTGTTTATAAAACATCATTATTGTAAAATGGGATCTGACGGTCTTACGTCCTTGTATTTTCCTCCTCCTATCTATCATGCTTTTGTTATCCCCTACTTTTGTATTTATGGATATGTAATAGTATGTTCACAGAATTTATTTTATTAATTTTTATCTATTATTTATTCAAATGTGTGTGTACGCATGTGTGTGTATGTATGTATGTGTGTATATGTATGTGTGTGTGTGTAGAACCACGGACGAATTCCGGAACCACCATGGACCGCCTCCACCTCCTCTTGTTTACTCTGTCCCGGGATTCACAGGCTCTGCCCTACTAGGACCAGAAAAGCAGGCCACCCCCGCTTCCGCCTGGCATCTATACGTGGGGTCTAGGATCCGGACTCAGGACCTTCCGCCTGCAAGGCAGAGGCTTAACCCCTGAGCCATCTATCCAGCCCAAGTTCACAGAATTTAAACATAAGCTGCTTTTCCTTTCTCATGAACCTCTACTGATTAGTATTACCTTTGGCTTCATAGTAAATTCTGTGTTCTTTATGTTTTTAAAAATAATGGAGATGGTGATGATAATGCTCTGTCTTCTGAAAGTCATCTTAGCTCCACCCATGCACTATGGCATGACTGTACTCGCTCTTTCTCTCTCTCTGTCTCTGCATCTGATTCTCCCTTTCTATCTTTTTCTCTCAAAATAAGTTAATAATCTTCCCATGGCCACAACAATCTTCCAGTGCAGATTGACCACGTGGCCTGGCCCAGGAGAAGGCAGCTCAATTTCCCACACACCCCTTACTGTCTAAGAAATTCTAGCTTTCTTTCTGTACCCCACCATCCTGCTAATCATTAAAATAGCCTCCAAGAAATTAATAATGGTCACTGAAACCTCAGAATGGTGATCAGTGACCAATGCCTTACAACAGAAGTCCCTAACAATCTCACAATTCAACAGAAGGAAAACTTTTCAAATAACCATAAGTATCCCATTTTATTTTCCTTTTAACATCAATTGAAACTACCACATATTAAGATTTTGATACAGTGCACACAAAGCCCCACATACCCACCTTTTCATGGTATTAGCCATTCACCATCTCATACCACTAACCATCTACAAACAGGCATATCTACACAACTCAAAACCCTTTCTACTATATACACCCTGTTATATCTTCTTAAATCTGTTTCAATACTTTTTTATTTGTTTGTTTGTTTTTGATATGTTTTAATTTATTTTTTCCACTCATACAAACTTGATAGGTACCCATTCTCCTCCCTCCCTTCACCCCTCCCTGGATTCCCTTGCTCCCTCCCCTTTTACCCCTTCCTTTCCCCCCTCACTCCCGTTTTCCCAATGCTCCGTCTCCCCATTCCTGCATCATCTTTTAGTGTGCATGTCAAACTTCCCTCTGGTTCCTCCTCTCTGATGAGGTGTAAGGACTCAGTAGCATTGTCTAGAACTCGTTAATATGTTCCACTTTAGTACAGGAACATGATTGTGGCTGTTAGTCCCTTGCTTCCAAGGATGTTAGTGCCTGTGATCCATGCTAGACTTTGGGTGTTAGGTCAATGATATGTTGGTAATTGTGCAATTCATGCAAAGTCTTATTATGATTACTTTGGCCCTAACATGTGTGGAGTATTGTGCATATCATTTCTCCTCCCCATCTTTAGGCTCTTACAATCTTACTGTCCCCTCTTCTGAAAATTTCGCTAAGTTTTGGATGGGGAGAGACAAGGCTAGAATGGTTTCCGGTGATGAAAGTAGGGCCTTTGATGTTCTGAATTATGGTTTGGTATTCTATTTTTTTTCTTCTTCCATTTTTGCTGTTCTTGCACCACCATTGGCTCCATCCTCATGGGTATTGGATGATACCTCCTAGCCAGAGATAACAGCTGTTAAAATGGAGTCTTATTATACTAGTAGACTCAAAGGTAGATAGAATAAGAGTAGGAGAACATGGTGATGGGGAATCAGTCTTTCAATTGCAGGATGGTTCCCATCTATCAGCCAGAATCTATGCCCTCCCTGATTGTTGAGTCAAACACCATCAGTTGCAAGTGGCCAGGAAAGAAAGTCTGTAAGCTTAACCAGATATCTCACTACTTACTTGCAGTTCTTGATGGTGACCTATTTTCTGTGCTGTACCATGATCCCCTCTCTCCTTGTTTCTGGTGAGGCCCTCCTTCCCCTTCTCTCCTGTTTATAATCTTTGCAATTACTGTAGATATTAGAAAGATTTATCTTTGAGTATGTCACTAAGTGAGTTTGGTACTAGAATCCACCAATTTGGGACTATAACTTTCTTTTTTAGTGTATCTTTTTTGGTTTATTATTATTGAGATATAGAATTCATACATGTCATGAAAGTATTATGGTAATTCAATATCATTATACAGTGCATAATAACAAAACCTAGTTCCTTTTTTTATTCTGAGTTGTTTTAAATGTTTCTTTTTTAATTCTTCCACTCATACAAAGTTGATAAGTACCAATTTACCTCTGTCCCTCCAGCCCTCTCTGGACTCCCATGCACCCTTCCCTCTTTTCCCCTTCCTTTCCACTCACCTCCCTTTCTCCCAGTGCTCCCTCCCCACCATGCCTAGAGCATTCTTTAGTGTGCATGTCAAACTACCCTCTTGGTCCTCCTCTCTGATGAGGTGTTAGGACTCAGTAACATTGCCTAGAGCTCTTTCTTGTATTCCCCTTTAGTATAGGAACACTATTGTGTCTGTTAATCCCTTGCCTCTAAGGATCTTAGTGGTGTAATCCATACTAGTCTTTGGGGGGGGGTCAAAGATTTGTTGGTCATTGAGCAGGTCATGAAAAGTCTATTATGATTACTTTGACCCTAACTTGTGTGGAGTATCTTGTATATTATTGCTCTTCCCCATCTTTAGGCTCTTAGAATCTTACCACCCCTCTTCTTCAAATTTCCTTGAGCTTTAGGATGGGGAGGGCTTGAGATTAGTCTGGCCTGGTTCCAGGGGATTGATGTAGAGTCTCTGTTGGTTTGTTAATTTTTTTTTAATTTTGTTGCTCCTGCACCACCCTTGGCTCCATCCTGATGGGTATTGAATGTTACCCTCTGGCCAGAGATAAAAGGCTATTAAAATAGAGCCTTATCATAAGAATACATTCAAAGGTAGATGGAATAAGAGTAGGAGACCACAGTGGAGGGGTCAGTCTCCCATTTGCAGGATGCATACCTATTATCTGTTAGACTCTATGCCCTCCTTTCTGGTGAGATCATACCCCATCAGTTGCAAGTGACCAGGAAGGAAAGTCTGTGAGCTTAACCAGATGTCTCATTACTTACTTGCAGTCCTTGATGGTGGCCTATTTTCTTTGCTGTAGCATGAGCCTCTCTCCTTGTTTCTGGAGGGGCCCTCCTTCCCTGTTCCCTCCTTTTTACAATCTTTGCAATTACGGTAGGTATTATGGAGATTTATCTTTGATTGTATCGCTAAGTGGGTTTTGTCCTAGGAAGCACCTATTAGGTAATACAAATATTGCTTAATTTTGTGTGTCTGGGATACTTCATTCAATATAATTTGTCCTAATTCCATCCATTTCCTGGAAATTTTCATTAATTCATCATTTTAGATGACTGAGTAGTATTCCATTGTATAAATGTATCACACTTTCCTTATAGACTCCTTATGAACTGTTGGGCATTTGGGTTGATTCCATGACTTTGCTATTGTAAAGAGTGCTGCTATGAACATGGTCGTGCTTGTGCTATCAAGGTGAATTTTTGCTGTATGGGGGATTATTCCCAAAAGTGGAATAGCAGAGACATGTGGCATTTCAAACTTTAACTTTTTTAAGAATCACAGATGGCTCACCAGAGTGGTTGTATAAGCCTGCATTCCCACCAGCAATGTAGGAGAGTTCCCTTCTTGCCACCTACTCTGCAGCATTTGGTGTTGTTAATATTGGTGTTTGTCATCCTGACCTGGCTGTGATCATACCTCAGGGAAGTTTTGAATTGCATTTCCCTGATGGCTAAGGATGCAGATCATTTTTTTAATATATTTGTTTGACACGCCAATTTTGTCCCAAGTAGAGTTTCTTTTAAGTTTTAAGGCCCATTTTTTAATTGGGACATTTGTTTCCTTGGTGTTTAGTTTTCTAAGTTCTTTGTGCACTCTGGATAATAGAGCTCTATGAGATATGTGGTTATTGTAGATTTTCTCCCATTCTGTGGGCTGCCTTTGTGCTCAGGGTACAATCTATTCATGTGAACAGAATCTCTTTAATTTCATAAGATCCCATCTGTTGAGTGTTGGCTGTATCAATTGTGCTATTGGATTTTTGATTAGGAAATGTTTGCCTAGTCCAATCAGTGCGAGGGTCTTCCCTACCCTTTCACCTAAGGTTTTCACAGTCTCTGCTCTTATATTGAGGTCCTTGATGCATTTGGAAGTACGTCTTTTACATGGTTACAAATATGGGTAAAGTTTTAATCTTCTGCATGGGATATCCAGTTTTGTCAGCTCCAGTTGTTGAAGATACTGTTAATTTTCCATTGGATTTTTTGGGCCCCTTTGTCAAAGATCAAATGGCTGTATTTTTGTGGGCTTATATCTTGGTCTTCAACCCTTATCCATTGATCTGTGTGTCTATTTTGGAGCCAGTACCAAGCTGTTTTTATAACTATGGATTTGTAGTACAGACTAAGGTTTGGTATGGTGATACCTCCAGCAGTGTTTTTGTTACTCAGGATTGTCTTAGCGATCCTGGGTCTTTTGTGCTTCCATATGAATTTTGAGATTGTTTGGTTAACTTCTTTAAAGAATTGCTTTGAGATTTTGATTGGTATAGCATTGAATTTGTATATTGCCTTGGGTAGGATGGTCATTTTTACGATGTTGATTCTGCCAATACTGGAAAATGGGAAGTCTTTCCACTTTCTCGTGTATTCTGCAATTTCTTTCTTTAGGTTTTTAAAGTTTTCATTGTAAAGATCTTTTATCTTTTTAGTTAGGTTTATACCAAGGTATATCATTGTTTTAGGGGCTATAGTAAATGGGATTGTTTCTCTCAGAGCATTTTCACTTCTTTCATTCTGGGGATATAGGAAGGCCACTGATTTTTGTACATTTCTTTTTTATCCTGCCATACTGTATTAGTTCCAGGACCTTTCTGGTGGAGTATTTGGGATCACTCAGGTATAAGATCATGTCATCTGCAAATAGAGATAACTTGACTTCTTCCTTGCCAATTTGAATCTCTTTTATGTCCCTTTCTTGTCTTATGGCTTCAGCTAAGACTTTAAGTACAATATTGAAAAGAAGTGGTGACAGTGGACTGCTTTGTCTAGTTCCTCCAATTTACTAAGACTTTGTTGAGAATCTTTGCATCTGTGCTCATCCACAGTTTTCTTTTTAAGTATATTTTATTAGGATTTGGCAATAAGCTTCATAGAAAGAATTTGGTAGTGTTCTTTCCTTTTCTATTTGGTGGAACAGTTTAAAGAGTATTGGTGTTATTCGTTCCTTACATATCTGGTAGAACTTGGTGCTGAATCCTTCTTGTCTAGGACATTTTTTGATAGGAAAATTTCAGATTACTTCATCAATTTCCTCATATATTATAGGATTGTTTAAAATAATTCCATCCTTCCTGATTCAAATTAAGTAAGTTGTGCTTAGTTAGGAAATCATCCTTTTCTTTTGTACTGTCAAAATTTACAGAGTATAGGTTTTGGAAATATGATGTTATAATTCTCTGATTTTCTTGGGTATCAGTAGTGATAACTCCATTGTCATTTCTAATTTTGTTAAATTTGATTTTCTCTCTCCTTCTAGCAAATTTACTTACGTGTGTATCAATCTTATTGTTTTTTTTTCAAAGAACCAGCTTTTTTTTAACATTTTTGTTATTATTTCCGCTCATACAAACTTAATAGGTAGACCAGTTCCCTCCCTCCCTCCTCCTCCCCCCGAACCCCTTGCTCCCCCTCCCTTCCTCCCCATCTCCCAATGCCTCCCCTCCCAATTCCCAGAGAGTCCTTTATTGTGTATGCCTAACTCTCCTCTTGGTCCTCCTTTCCGATGACGTACAAGGACCCAGTGGCATTCCCCTGAACCCTTTCTCGTGTTCCCCTTAAGCATAGGAACACTACTGTGGCCATCAATCCCTTGCCTCCAAGGATCTTGGTGCCTTTAGCCGATGTTAGACTTTGTGAGGTCAATAGTGTGATGGACATGGCGCAGGGCATGCAAAGTCCTATTATGATTGCTTCAGCCCTAACTTGTATGGAGACTCTTCAAATCATTGCTCCCCCCCCATCCTTTTGCTCTTACAATCCTACCGCCCCCTCTTCCGCAAATGTCCCTGAGCTTCAGGAATGGGGGGAGATTAGGCTGGCTTAGAAGAACCAGCTTTTTGACTGGTTGCTTTTTTTTTTTTATTTATTCAATTGTGCGTGTGTGCGTATGTATATGCGTGTGTGTGTGTGTGTGTGTGTGTGTGTCTGTGTGTGTCTGTGTGTGTGTAGAACCACAGACGAATTCGGGAACCCCATGGACGCCTCCATCTCCTTTTGTCCCGGGATTCACAGGCTCCGCCCTACCAGGATCAAAAGCGCAGGCCGCCCCCGCTTCTGCCTGGTGTCTATACTTGGGATCTGGGATCCAAACTCAGGATCTTCTGCCTGCAAGGCAGAGGCTTAACCCCTGAGCCACCTCTCCAGCCCTTGACTGGTTGCTTTATATTGCTTTCTTAATCTCAATTTCAGATATTTCTCTACTGATTTTCATAATCTCCTCTCTTCTACTGCTTTTGCAGTCAGAATGTTCTACTGTCTCTAAAGTTTTAAGCTGCATTGAAGTTATTTATTTGTAATATTTCCATATTATTGATGCAGGCATTAAGAACTATGAACTTACCACATAGGGCAGCATTCATTGTGTCCCAAAGATTTTGATAAGTTGTATTTTCATTATTGTTTGCTTCCAGGAAATTTTGAATTTCCTTTGTAATTTCTTCATGGATCCAATTCTCATTCAGCTTCACAGTGTTTAGTTTCCAGGAATTAGTCTATTTTCTGTTGTTTGTTGTGTTGTGGATGTCAAGCTTTATACCATGGTGGTCTGATAGTGCTAGAATTTCAACATTCCTGTATATGCGGAGATTAATTTTGTGGCCCAATATGTGATCTATTTTGGAGAAAGTTCCATGTACTGCTGAGAAGAATGTGTATTCTTTGGTGCATGGATGAAAAGTTGAGTAAAGATCTGTAAGGTCCATTTCATTAAGGTTTATTTAAGTTCCAAAGGGTCTCTGTTATGTTTTTGACCTGTTCGTCTATCCCAGGTTGACAGGGCAGTGTTGAAATCCCCAAGAATTATCATTTTGGGAGTTGATTTCTCACTTTAGATGTTGTTGGTTTGCTTAATGAGTGTGGAATGGCACATATTAGGTGCATGTATGTTCAGTATTGTGAAGTCTTTCTGGTGAATTGTGCCTGTGACTAAAATATAGTATCCAAATGTCTCTTATGATTTTTCTTGGTTTTAACTCCACTTTGCCCAATTGCATAATGGCTATCCCTGCCTATTTCCTGGTTCCATTAGCTAGTAGAATTTTGGACCAGCCTTTTATTTTTAAGTTGCGCCTATCTATTGTGGTAAGATGAGTTTCCTGAAGGCAACAGATTGATGGGTTTTAATTTTTAATCCAAGTGTGTAATCTGTGTCTCTTGATTGGTGAGTTAATTCCATTAACATTTAGTGTTATAATGGAGAAATTATTTTTAATTGTGCACATTTTTTATGTTTAGTGGCTTTCGTAAGTGTATTATTTGGCTTTTAGGTTTTAGTGGTATTATATTTCCTCCTGGATATGCTTTTTTTTTTTTATCTTTTCCTTCAAGTTTGAGTATCATTTCTAGGATTTTTTGAAGGCCTGGTTTGGTGGACATGTAAGCCATCAAGTTCTCTTTGTGCTGGAAAACTTTTCTTTCTTTCTGGATCCTGACGGATAGTTTTGCTGGGTATATCAGCCTGGGTTGACATTTTTGCTCATTTAGTACTTGAAGTATGTTTTTCCAAGCTCTACTTGCTTTTACTGTTTCTGTTCAGAAGTCATTTGTTATTTTAATAAGTTTACCTTTAAAAGTGACTTCCTTTTTTTCAACCTTGAAAATCTCAACATCTTCCTTTGTCTTGAATGTGGAGTGTTTTGACTATTATTTGCCATGCCGAGTTTCTATTTTGGCCTTATCTGTTTGGGGTGTGGAATGCCTCTTGTATTTGGATGGGCCTCTAATTCTTTAGATGAGGGAAGTTTCCATTTATGGTAATTTGAAAATTTTCCTCAGGTGTAGCATTAGGGGATTCTTGCTCTGCTATTCCATGAATGCACATGTTAGGCTTCCTCAGGGTGTCCCATAACTCTTGAATATATCTACCAAGTATCTTTTGGCTTTAACATCCTCTTCCATTGAGTTGGTTAATACTCCCACTTTGTCTTCAAGATTGGACATTCTATTTTCTGCTTTGTTGGTTCTCCTGATAAGACTCTCTGTTGAGTTCTGGGTTGAAGATAACTTGTGTTTTAGTTCAATTTTAAACACTGCCTGACACTGTTTTAACTGCTCTATGCGTATTTTTGTTTCTTGAACTGTTTTTCTCAACTCCTCTAAGTGTCTGTTGTGTTCCTTTTCAAAGTGGGTGATGCAGTTATTTAACTCCTCCCACATTTCCTCTTTCATAGTATTCATCATGGTAATGATCATGCTTTGAAAGTCATTATCTTAGGCCTGGTTTTTTGGCTATTTTCTGTAAATTTGTTCTGGTTAGAATGTATCATTATGGGGTTAATTCTTTCGTTGGGAGGTTTGTCTTCTTGAGTTTCATTTTCCATGAATCTGCGCTTTGACTTGGGCATTGTTGTTTTGTCTTTTATGACCTTTCAGTTTCTGTGTGTTTTTGACTGAACTGATAAAGTTGGTATTACTACTCTCGGGCAGTTATTACTATGTTTGCCTTGAGTTGGGTATGTTTGTCTGTTATTATTGTGATTTCCTAAATGATGCTATTAGACCGTTAATACATCAATTAATCCAGGTTTAATAGACAGGAGGTGAATTAAATATAATAGTTCTCTTTTATGATATATCTTGGTGATATGTGAGGGTGTGTGGTATAATCCCTAAAGTTGTATATTTTTGGGGGTGGCTATATGGGCTGGATGTGAAGAGTCACTTGGATGTGATAGGATAATTTTAGAGGACTTCAGATGTATGGCCTTTATCATCTAGAACTTTGCTTGAGTTAACTTTGGACTCTGTTGAATTCTGAGAAGCAGTGTGTCTTCCCTGCATTGTGAGCCAGGGTCCCAGGCAGGGGGAGGGGCACAGGGGCTCTTGGGATGGGTATGGCTTCTCCAGGTACCTGGGGTGTGGTCCACCCAAGCTCAGGCAACCTGGTGTTGCTCAGGCTGATCGATAGTAGGAGCTGGGACAAACAGGTGCAGGTAGAGAATGTTGGAACTTTCCTGTGAGGGAGGACCGCGAGGGAGCATCCTGTGGAGTGGGGACACATGGCGCAGAGGGACTGATGGGATAGGGCATGCTTCTCCTTGGGACCTGAGGTGTAGTCTTCCTATGGTCGGGGCAGCCTGGCTGTTGTTCAGGCTGACCTGTGGGAAGAGCTGGGATCAGCAGGAGCACCTGGGGGCTGTTGGAACTTACCTGTGAGGGAGGACCGCGAGGGAAAATCCTGTGGCGTGGCACGAGGGGCAGAGGGGCTGATGGGATGGGGCGTGCTTCTCCTGGGACCTGAGGAGTGGCCTTCCCAAGGTCCAGGCAACCTGGGTGTTTCTCAGGCTGGCTGGTGGGAGGAGCTTGCATGAGCGGGTAGCACCTTGGGGCTGTTTGAACTTACCTGGGAGGGAGGACTACAAGCGAGCATCCTGTCCCAGGGACAAGAGATGTAGATGGGGTATTTCAAAGTGCTGAATGAGGAAAATTGTCAACCCAGGCTTATATACCCGGCATATCGAGGGAGAAAGAGTTTTCCAGTACAAAGACAACACGAAGGCTTACATGTCTACCAAACCAGGCATTGAATAAATGCTAGAAATGACACTCAAGCTTATAGAAAAAAAAAAAAAAACAAGCATACCCAGGAGGAGGATATCTCCCTGAGATATCATCTCACCCCAGTCAGGATGGAAAAAATCCACAATACAAACAGCACCAAATACCAGAGAGGATGTGGCAAGAAGGGAATTTTCCTACATTGCTGTTGCAAATGTAGTCTTATACAACCACTCTGGTGAGCCATCTGGCCATTCTTAAAGAACGTGAATATTGAAATGCCATATGACCCTGCTATTCCACTTTTGGGAATAATGCCCCATACAGCAACAATTCACCTTGATAGCACAAGCATGACCATGTTCATACCAGCACGGTTTACAATAGCAAAGTCATGGAATCAACCCAAATCCCTAACAGTTACTAGTGGATAAGGCAAAATGTGGTACATTTATACAATAGAATACTATTCAGGCCATCAAAAATGATGAATTAATGAAATTTGTCAAGAAATTGATGGAATTAGGAAAAATTATACTACGTGAAGTATCCCAGACACAGAAATTTAAACGCCATATGCACTCCCTTATAGGTGAATCCTAGTACCCAACTCACTTAGTGACACACTCAAAGATAAATCTCTGAAATACCTACAGTAATTGACCAGATAATAAGCAGGGAGGGAAAAGGAAGGAGGGCCCTGCCAGAAATGGGGAGAGAAGGGATCATGCTACAGCATAGAAAATAGTCCACCATCAAGGACTACAAGTAATAATGAGACAACTGATCAACAGAAAGGGAGGGCATAGAGTCTTACAAATAGAAGGTATCCATCCTGCAAATGGGAGACTGAGCCCCCCTCACCACAGTCTCCTACTCTTATTCCATCCACCTTTGAATCTACTCTTATAATAAGACTCTTTTTTACCAGGCTTTTATCTCTGGCCAGGGGGGTGACATCCATTACCCATCATGATGGAGCTAAGGGTGGTTCGGGAGCTGCAAAACTGAAAAAGATCAACAAACCATAATTCAGGAAATCACAGACTCTACATCAGCCACTTGGAACCAGGCCAACATAATCTCTCCCCATCCCAAAGATCAAGGAAATTTGCAAAAGAGGGGGCAGTAAGATTGTAAGAGCCTAAAGATGGGGAGGAGTAATGATATACAAGATGCTCCATATTGTTATGGCAGAAGTAATCATAATTGGACTTTGCATGACCTGCACAAAGACCAACATATCATTGAGTCCCCAATATCCAGCATGGATCACACGCACTACAATAGTGTTCTTATACTAAAGTGGAACACAAGAAAGAGTTCTAGACAATGCTACCTTACACCCCATCAGAGAAGAGGACCCAGAGAGAAGTTTGATATGCCCACTAAAAAAGACTGCAGAAATGGGGGTGTAGACACTGGAAGAAAGGGAGGGAAAGAGAGAAAGGAAGAGGAAAATGAGGGAGGGAGAAAGGAGTTCCAGGGAGGAGTGGAGTGAAGGAGGATAATGGGTACTTATCATGTTTTTTCAGTGGAAGAAATAAATAAAAAAAAAAGAGGAGAAAAAAAAAGAAACTGCAGCATGGATCACATGGGAGTAATGTCTAGACAGTAAGATCCTTAGAGGCAAGAGATTAACAGTCAGAGTTCTCATACTAACAGGGATCCCATAAAGGGGCTCAGGACTATGCCACTGAGTTCTGAACCCTCACTAGATTGCAGTACTCAGAGGGAGGTTTGGAGTTCACAAAAAAGGGGATGGGATTGAGGAAGGGAGAGGCATCTGAAGAGGGGGATAGATGGAGTGGATGAAATGAAGAGGAAAGGGAGGAGAGTTGTAAGGGAGATGACTTTGGAGGGGGGAGAGAGAATGGGGGGTACCTATTGAGCTTGTATTATTAGGAAAAAATAAAATATGGGAGAAAAATGGAAACATCATAAGTAAATAACTTAACAATGCAGAAACAATCTAATACCAAATACTGAAAATGACCAGAGATTAGGAAAACCAGGGTACAAATACCCAAAAAAGAGAAAAGGTAATGATACAAAGTATTAACCAAACAATGAATATGTTCTCTAAAAATCAACAAGATTGGTAAACTCTTAGCTAAATTAATCAACCAAAAAAGAAAACCTCAAATTACTAAATTAAGAGATGAAATTGGACTTCTTGCACCTAATTTCAAGGAAATTCAGAGAATTGTAAGGTCACACTTGAAAAGCTTAATTCCACAAAATATATGGCTAGAAGGAAAAGGATGAATATTTATGTTCAGACAATATACCAAATTTGAAGCAGAATGAACTGAATTATTTTGATAGTTATATATCAATTGATCCAAAATAAATAAGTAATTATATCTCTTTCCACCAAAACAGTCCAGGGCCAGATGGATTGTGTGCAGAATTCTACCCGACCTTTAAATAACAACTAACACCACTATTCCTTAAATGATTCCTTGAAATTGCAAAGGAAAGAAGACTTCCACACTCTTTTTATTTTATTTTATTTTATTTTTTTCACAGGACATTTCTTTTTTTCTTTTAAAAAAATTTCTCCTACATTTTATTTTTTTCTTAAACATACAAGCTTTTGCTGCCCCCTTTTTCACAAGTTTCCCTGAGTTTTAGGAAGAGAAGAGTTTTGATCGGTCTGGTCTGATTCCAGGTGTATAATGTAGTGTCTTTGGTATTCTGAATTGTTTTCAGTTTTGCTTTCCTTGGCTACATAATAATTGGTATAAGGTCACCTCCTAACTAAAGATAAAAAACTGTTTAAGTGAAAATTTTAATATAAGAGGAGACTCAAAATGTGGAATGTTTGAAAGACTAGGAGTGGGACACAGCAGTGTGTGTGTGGTGTCAATGTCCCATTTGCCAGATGGTTACCGTCTACCTGTCAGTCTATATATTCTCCCTGATGGATGAGATCCAACCTGGTCAGTCCCAAGTGATCACGAAGCGAAGTAAGTGTGAGCTGCACCAGATATCTCACTAGTTACATGCAATAAATGACCTTGGAGTATTTTCTCTACTTAAGTGTGATTGATCCCCTATCTATCTCAGTTATTTTTAGTCCCTCCTTTTCTTTCCCTCTTGTGTATAATACTTTGCAAGTACAATGGGTATTTCAGAGATTTACCTTTGAATATGTCATTAGTGGGTTTGGATTCACTTGTTAAGGAGTACACATGGTGTCTAAATTTCTGTGTCTGGGATACTTCAATCAATATAATTTTTCAAATTCTATCCATATTGGGCAAATTTTATGAGTTCATCTTGTGTGATGGCTGAGTAAATGTGCCACATTTTCATTACTGATTCCTCAACTCTTGATAATTTGTGTCGATTCCATAACTTTGTTATTGTAAATAGTGCTGCAATGAACATGGCTGTCCTTGTGGTTCAAAATGTGGTCCATTATGGAGAAAGTTTCATGTGTTGATGAGAAAAATGTGCATTCTTTTGTGCATGTATGAAAAGGTCGATAGAGATTTGTAAGGTTCATTTCATTACAACTTTGAGCTGCAAACAGGGACTGAGAATGCCTCGAATCTTTGAGCCGCCTTGATTACATAATGAGCAGCAGAAGATGGACATTGAAGTACAGGATGCGGTGATTTGCTGGACTTTGATCTTTTAAATGTTTTCTAATTGTTTTAAGATCCTTCTGTTTTAATGTTTTATCTGCTTTAAACTTTTAAAATATTGGAACTGAAGTTTTAATGAGAGAACATTTTAAATTTGTCCATGCAATGTATTTATATTTTAACATCTGGGGGACAAGGAATGATTACAGTTTAAAAGTGCTATTGTTTTTGTGTCAAGTTGACAAGGGGTGGAATGTCATAGTTAAACACAGGTGTCAACTTTACTCTTGAGGGTTTGAGCTCTGGGCACAGGTGTAGAGAGTTGATGGTTGAGTTAAGCCCAGAGCAAACCTGAAGGAGATTGTCTTGCTGCTGAGGAAGACCCAGCCCATGGTGGGTGGGATTAGGCCCTGGATAAATCACAGAGAGCTGGTTGAGAGAGTGGGCATCCTTCTGTATACTTGGCCAGACATGCTGGTCAGGCAAGTAAGGATTGTCCATCTCTCAGCCGTTATGGTGGCCAGTTCCTTCGGCCCTGGTGTTGGTGTGTGCTCTCCCGTCAAGCTGGACTATGAACTGTAACTGGACTATCGTAAGAAAGTAAACTCCTTGTTCCCTTAAGCTGTGTTCTGGTCATTTATCAGCAACTATGCAGGCAGACTGCAACAAACACCATTATTGTAAAATGGGATCTGAGGGTCTTACGTCTTTGTGTTTTCCTCCTCCTATCTATCATGCTTTTGTGATCCCCTACTTTTATATTTATGGATATGTAAAAGTAAATTCACAGAATTTAAACATCAGCTGCTTTTCCTTTCTCATGAACCTTAGTATCACCTTTGGCTTCATAATAAATTCTGTGTACTTTATGTTTTTAAAAATAATGGAGATGGTGATGATAATGCTCTGTTTGTCTTCTGAAAGTCATCTTAGCTCCACCCTTGCACGATGGCATGACTGTACTCTCTCTTTTTTCTGTCTCTGTCTCTGCATCTGATTCTCCCTTTCTCTCTTTCTCTCTCAAAATAAGTTAATAATCTTCCCATGCCCTTAACAATCTTCCAGTGCAGATTGACCACGTGGTCTGGCCCAGTAGAAGGCAGCTCAATTTCCCACACACCCCTTAATATCTAACAAACTCTAGCTTTCTTTCTGTACTCCAACATCCTGCTAATCATTAAAATAGCCTCCAAGAAATTAATAGTGGTCACTGAAACCTCAGACTGGTGACCAGTGACCAATGCCTTACAACAGAAGTCCCTAACAATCTCACAATTCAACAGAAGGAAAACTTTTCAAATAACCATAAGATAATTATCCGATTTTATTTTCCTTTTAACATCAATTGATAACTACCACATATTAAGATTTTGATACAGTGCACACAAAGCCTCATACACCCACCATTTCATTGTATTAGCCATTCACCATCTCATCTACTAACCATTCACCACTAACCATCTACAAGCAGCCATATCTCACACAACTCAAAACCCTTTCTACTATATTCACCCTGTTATATCTTCTTAAATATTTTTTGTTTGTTTGTTTTTGGTATTTTTGGTATTTTTAAATTTATTTTTTCCACTCATACAAACTTGATAGGTACCCCATTCTCCTTCCTCCCTCCACCCCTCCCTGGATCCGATTGCTCCCTCCCCTTTTACCCTTCCTTTCGCCCCTCACTCCCTTTTTCCCATTGTCCCCTCTCCCCATTCCTGCATCATCGTTTAGTGTGCATGTCAAACTTCCCTCTGGGTCCTCCTCTCTGATGAGGTGTTAGGACTCAGTAACATTGCCTAGAGCTCTTTCTTGTGTTCCCCTTTAGTATAGGAACACTATTGTGGCTGTTAGCCTCTAAGGATCATAGTGGTGTAATCCATGCTAGTCTTTGGGGGGGGGGTCAAAGATTGTTGGTCATTGAGCAGGTCATGTAAAGTCTATTATGATTACTTTGACTCTAACTTGTGTGGAGTATCTTACATATTATTGCTCTTCCCCATCTTTAGTTTCTTAGAATCTTACCACTCCTCTTACGCAAATTTCCCTGAGCTTTAGGATGGGGAGTGGGAGAGATTAGGCTGGCCTGGTTCCAGGGGGTTGATGTAGAGTCTATGATGATTTGTTGATTTTTTTTTCAATTTTGTTGCTCCTGCACCACCCTTGGCTCCACCCTGATGGGTATTGAATGTTACCCTCTGGCCAGAGATAAAAGGCTATTAAAATAGAGTCTTATCAGAAGAATACATTCAAAGGTAGATGGAATAAGAGTAGGAGACCACAGTTGGGGGGGATCAGTCTCCCATTTGCAGGATGTATATCTTTTATCTGTTAGACTCTATGCCCTTCTTTCTGGTGAGGTCATACTCCATCAGTTGCAAGTGACCGGGAAGGAAAGTCTGTGAGCTTAACCAGTTGTCTCATTACTTACTTGATATTGGTTATTATCTCTGCTGTAGCATAATCCCCTCACTCCTTATTTCTGGTGTGGCCCTCCTTCCGCATCCCTCCTGTTCATTATCTTAGCAATTACTGTAGTTATTACAGAGATTTATCTTTGAGTGTCTCTAAGTGGGTTTTGCACTAGGAACCACCTATTAAGGAGTACATATGGCACATAATTTTCTGTGTCTGGGATACTTCAATCAATAGAATTGTTTCTAATTCCATCCATTTCCTGGAAAATTGTATTAATTCATCATTTTTGATGGCTGAGTAGTACCCTGGTCTATAGATGTACTATATCTTCCTTATCCACTCATCAACTGTTGGACATTAGGACTAAATCCATGACTTCACTATTGTAACAGTGCTACTATGAACATGGCTGTGCTTGTGCTATCGAGGTTAATTTTTGTTGTATGGGGGATTATTTCCAAAAGTGTAATTGCAGGGTCATATGGCATTTCAATCTTTAATTTCTTTAAGAATTTCCAGACGGCTCACCAGAGTGGCTGTATGAGACTGCATTCCCACCAGCACTGTAGGAGAGTTCCCCTCTCTCCACATTCTCTTCAGCATTTGTTTTGTTTATACTATGGATTTTTGCCATCCTGACTGGGGTGAGATGATACCTCAGGGAAGTTTTGATTTGCATTTCCCTGATGGCGAAGGAAGTGGAGCATTTTTTAAGATAATTGTTAGCCATTTTAATTTCATCCCTGGTAAAGTTTCTTTGAAATTCCAGGGCCCATTTTTTAATTGGGCCATTGGTTTCCTTAATGTTTAGTTTTCTAAGTTCTTTGTGCACTCTAGACAGTAGAGCTCTATCAGATATGTGGTCAGTGAAGATTTTCTCCCATTCTGTGGGTTGCCTTTGAGCTCATGTGACAATCTCTTTATCTGAACAGAAGCTATTTAATTTCACAAGATCCCAACTGTTGAGAGTTGGTAGCAGTGACTGTGCCATTGGATGTCTGTTTAGGAAATGTTGGCCTAGCCCAATCAGCTCGAGGGAGTTCCCTATCCTTTCAACTATGGTTTTTATAGTCTCTGGCCTTATATTAAGGTCCTTGATCCATTTGGAATCACGTCTTGTACATGGTGACAAGTATGGGTCCAGTTTTAATCTTCTGCCTGGGATATCCAGTTTTGCCAGCACCATTTGTTGAAGATATTGTTCTTTTTCCATTGGATTTTTTGGGCCCCTTTGTCAAATATCAAATGGCTGTAGTTTTGTGGGCTTATATCTAGGTCTTCAACCATTATCCATTGATCTGTGTATCTATTTTTGAGCCAGTACCAGGCTGTTTTTATAACTATGGATTTGTAGTATAGACTAAGTGTTTTTGTTACTCAAGATTGTCTTTGCTATCCTGGGTCTTTTTTGCCTCCATATGAACATTGAGATTGTTTGGTCAACTTCTTTAAAGAATTGTTTTGGGATTTTAATTGGTATAGCATTCAATTTGTATAGTGCCTTTGGTAGGATGTTCATTTTTACGATGTTGATTCTGCCAATCCAGGAACATGGTAGGTCTTTCCACCTTCTGGAGTCTTCTGCAATTTTTTTCTTTAGGGTTTTAAAGTTTTCATTGTAAAGGTCTTTTATCTCCTTGGTTAGGTTTATACCAAGGTATTTCACTTTTTTACGGGCTATAGTAAATGAGATTGTTTCTCTCAGGCTTTTTCACTTCTTTCACTCTGGGGATATAGGAAGGCCACTGATTTTTGTACATTTATTTTGTATCCTGCCACCCTGGGGAACTGCTGTATTACTTCCAGGAGCTTCCTTGTGGTGTTTTTGGGATCACTCAGGTATAGCATCATGTCATCGCAAATACAGATAACTTGACTTCTTCCCTGCTGATTTCAGTCCCTTTTATGCCCCTTTCTTGTCTTATGGCTTCAGCTAAGACTTTAAGTACAATATTGAAAAGAAGTGGTGAGAGTGTATAACCTTGTCTTGTTCCTGCCAATTTACTAATACGTTGTTGAAAATCTTTGCATCTATGTTCATCTACAGTTTTCTTCTTAAGTATATTTTATTAGGTTTTGGCAATAAGCTTCATAGAAAGAATTTGGTAGTGTTCCTTCCTTTGCTATTTTGTGGAACAGTTTAAAGAGTATTGGTGTTATTCGTTGCTTACATATCTGGTAGAACTCTGTGCTGAATCCTTCTCATCCAGGACATTTTTTGATAGGAAAATTTCAGATTACTTCATCAATTTCCTCACATATTATAGGACTGTTTAAAATAATTCAAACCTTCCTGATTCAACTTAAGTAAGTTGTGCTTAGTTAGGAATTCATCCTTTTCTTTTGTATTCTCAAAATTCACTGAGTATAGGTTTTGGAAATATGATGTTATAATTCTCTGATTTTCTTGGGTATCAGTAATGATAACTCCATTTTCATTTCTAATTTTGTTAAATTTGATTTTCTCTCTCCTTCTAGTTAATTTACTTACGGGTGTATCAATCTTATTGGGTTTTTTTTTTTTTCAAAGAACCAGCTTTTTGACTGGTTGTTTTGTATTGTTTTCTTAATCTCAATTTCAGATATTTCTCTGCTGATTTTGATAATCTCCTCAATTCCTCTGCTTTTTCAATCAGATTGCTCTAGTGTCCCTAAAGCTTTAAGCTGCATTGAAGTTATTTATTTGTAATATTTCCATATTATTTATGCAGGCATTAAAAACTATAAACTTACCACATAGGGCAGCATTCATTGTGTCCCAAAGATTTTGATAAGTTGTATTGTCATAATTGTTTGCTTCCAGGAAATCTTAAATTTCCTTTGTAATTTCTTCATGGATCTAATTCTCATTCAGCCTCACAGTGTTTAGTTTCCAGGAATTAGTGTATTTTCTGTTGTTTGTTGTGTTGTGGATGTCAAGCTTTAGACCATGTTTTTCTGATTGTGTACATGCTAGAATTCCAATATTCCTGTATATGCAGATATTAATTTTGTGGCATAATATGTGATCTATTTTGGAGAAAGTTCCGGGTACTACTGTGAAGAATATGTATTCTATAGTGCATGGATGAAAAGTTGAGTAAAGTTCTGTAAGGTCCATTTCAGTAAGGGTTTGATTAAATTCCAACGTGTCTCTGTTATGTTTTTGACTCGTTGGTCTATACCATGTTGAGAGGGCAGTGTTGAAATCCCCAACAATTATCATTTTGGGGGTTGATTTCTCGCTTTAGATGTTATTGGTTTGCTTAATGAATGTGGAATGGCCCGTATTATGTGCATGTATGTTCATTATTGTGAAGTCTTCCTTGTGAATTGTGCCTGTGACTAAAATATAGCATCCAAATATGTCTCTTATGATTTTTCTTTGGTTTAAGTCCATTTCGTCCAATTGCATAATGGCTATCACTGCCTATTTCCTTGTTCCATTAGCTAGTAGAATTTTGGACCGCCTTTTATTTTTAAGTTGCGCCTATCTTTTGTGGTTAGAAGAGTTTCCTGAAGGCAACATATTGATGGGTTGTGATTTTTATTCCAAGTGCGTAATTTGTGTCTCTTGATTGGTGAGTTAATTCCATTAACATTTAGTGTTATAATGGAGAAATTATTTTTAATTATGGACATTTTTTATGTTTAGTGGCTTTTGTAAGTGTAATATTTGGCTTTTAGGACTTAGTGGTATTAAACTTCCCTTATGTCCTCCAGGATATGCTTGTTTTTTTTTTTTTTTTCCTTTAAGCTTGAGTATCATTTCTAGCATTTTTTGAAGGCATGGTTTGGTAGACATGTAAGCCATCAAGTTCTCTTTGTGCTGGAAAACTTTTCTTTCTTTCTGGATCTTGATGGATAGTTTTGCTGGGTGTATCAGCCTGGGTTGACCTTTTTGCTCATTTAGTACTTGAAGTATGTTTTTCCAAGCTCTTCTTGCTTTTGCTGTTTCTGTTCAGAAGTCATTTGTTATTTTAATAAGTTTATCTTTAAAAGTGACTTGCTTTTTTTCCCCTTGAAAATCTAAACATCTATCCTTTGTCTTGAATGTGGAGTGTTTTGACTATTATTTGCCATGGCAAGTTTCTATTTTGATCTTATCTGTTTGGGGCGTGGAATGTCTCTTGTATTTGGAAGGGCCTTTAATTCTTTAGATGACAGAAGTTTACATTTATAATAATTGAACATTTTACTCAGGTGTTGTATTAGGGGATTCTTGCTCTGCTATTCCATGAATGTACATGTTAGGCTTCCTCAGGGTGTCCCATAACTCTTGAATATATCTGTCAAGTATCTTTTGGCTTTAACTTCCTCTTCATTGAGTTGGTTAATACTCCCACTTTGTCTTCAAGATTGGAAATTCTATTTTCTGCTTTGTTGGTTCTCCTGGTAAGACTCTCTGCTGAGTTCTGGCTTGAAGATAACTTGTCTTTTAATTCAATTTTAAACACTGCCTGACACTGTTTTAACTGCTCTATGCATATTTTTGTTTCTTGAACTGTTTTTCTCAACTCCTCCAAATGTCTGTTGTGTTCCTAATAAAAGTTGTTGATGCGGTTATTTAACTCCTCCCGCGTTAATTCTTTCATAGTATTCATCATGGTACTGATCATGCTTTGAAAGTCGTTATCTTAGGCCTAGCTTTCTTGGCTATTTTCTGTAAATTTGTTCTGGTTGAAATATTTTATTATGGTGTTAATTCTTTCGGTGGGAGGTTTGTCTTCTTGAGTTTCATTTCCCATGGATCTGTGCTTTGACTTGGGTTTGTTGTTTTGTCTTTTAAGACCTTTCAGTTTCTGTGTGTTTTTGACTGAACTGATTATGTTGGTATTACTACTCTCGGGCAGGTATTACTAGTGTTTGCCTTGGAGATGGGTATGTTTGTCTGTTATTATTGTTATTTCCTAGATAATGCTAATAGACTGTTAATACATCAATTAAGTCAGATTTAGTAAACAGGACGTGAATTTTAGTATAATAGTTCTCTTTTATGATATCATATCTTGGTGATATGTGAGGGTGAGTGGTATAGTCCCTAAAGTTTTATATGTTTTGGGGGTGGCTACATGGGCTGGATGGGAAGAGTCTCTTTGATGTGATAGGATGATTTTAGAGGACTACAGATGTATGGCCTTTGTCATCTAGAACTTTGCTTGAGTTTCCTTTGGACTCTGTTGAATTCTGAGAAGCAGTGTGTCTTCCCTGCATTGCGAGCCAGGGTCCCCCGCAGGGGGAGAGGCAGAGGGGCTGATGGGATGGGTATTGCTTCTCCTGGTACCTGGGTGTGGCCCACCCAAGCTCAGGCAGCCTGGTGTTGCTCAGGCTGATCGATGGTAAGAACTGGGACAAGCGGGTGCATTTTGGGGATGTTGGAACTTACCTGTGAGGGCGGATCACGAGGGAGCGTCCTGTTGAGGGGGTTGCGTGGGGCAGAGGGACTGATGGGATGGGGTGCACTTCTCCTGGGACCTGGGGTGTGATCTTCCCTATGGTTAGGGCAGCCTGGCTGTTGCTCAGCTGACCTGTGGGAGGAGCTGGGATGAGCGGGTTCACCTGGAGGCTGTTAGAACTTACCTGTGAGGTAGGACCACAAGCGAGCATCATGTGGGGTGGCATGAGGGGCAGAGGGGCTGATGGGATGGGGCGTGCTTCTCCTGGGACCTGAGGCGTGACCTGCCCAAGGTCCAGGCAGCCTGGGAGTTGCTCAGGCTGGCTGGTGGGAGGAGCTGGCACAAGCGAGTGCACCTTGGGACTGTTGGAACTTACCTGGGAGGGAGGACTACAAGCAAGTGTCCTGTCCCGGGGACAAGAGATGTAGATGGGGTATTTCAAGTATTGAATGAGCAAAATTGTCAACCCAGGCTTATATACCGGCATACCGAGGGAGAAAGAGTTTTCCAGTACAAAGACAATTTGAGGGCTTACATGTCTACCCAACGAGGCATTCAAAAAATGCTAGAAATGACACTCAAGCTTATAGAAAAAAAAACAAGCATATCCAGGAGGAAGATATCTTCCTGAGATATCGTCTCACTCTAGTCAGGATGGAAAAATCCACAATACAAACAGCACCAAATGCCAGAAAGGATTTGGCGAGAAGGGAATTCTTCCACATTGCTGGTGGGAATGTAGGCTTATACATCCACTCTGCCAAGCCATCTGGTGATTCTTAAAAACGCTAAAGTGTGAAATGCCATATGACCCTGCTATTCCACTTTTGGGAATAATGCCCCACACAGCAGCAATTCACCTTGAAAGCACAAGCATGATCATGTTCATAGCATCACGGTTTACAATAACAAAGTCATGGAATCAACCCAAATTCCTAGCAGTTATGAGAGGATAAGGCAAAATGCGATACATTTATACAATGGAATACTATTCAGCCATCAAAAATGTTGAATTAATGAAATTTGCTGGGAAATGGATGGAATTAGGAAAAATTATACTATGTGATGTATCCCTGACACAGAAAATTAAACGCCCTTATAGGTGGATCCTAGCACCAAACCCACTTAGTGACACACTCAAAGATAAATCTCTGCAATACCTATAGTAATTGACAAGATAATAAGCAGGGAGGGAAGGGGAAGGAGGGTCCTGCCAGCAATGTGGAGAGAAGGGATCATGATACAACATAGAAAATAGTCCACCATCAAGGACTACAAGTAATAATGAGACAACTGATTAAGCTCACAGACTTTCTTTCCTGGTCACTTGCATCTGATGGGTATGATCTTGACAGAAACGGAGGGCATAGAGTCTTGCTGGGGTGATGCTCCCAAGCACACACTGTGATGGCTCCAGGCTGTCAGGTCAGAGAAAGGCGAACGTGCTGCAGGCCCTTTACCCCCACCCAAATCCAGGGACTTTGGACACAGCAGGTAGTCTGTCAAGATGAGACTCCATCACTCACTCATTCAATCACTCAAACACACAGCTCCTGGCTGTGATGACGAAGATAAGTAAAGCCTGAACACCCACACCTCCGCCTCAGCCCTCCAGAGACTCAGCAATGGATGGGGAGTTTGTCAGAGCAAGATCTCAGTTTATTGGGAGTAGCAAATCAGCTTATATAGACAAAGAATCAAAGTGCACGAAACAGGCAGCCAAGTACCTTGATGGTCAGTAAAGCACATACTCTGTATAAGTCAGACTAAACATAAATCTATGTTAGCTCCTATAAGCCAATTAGGACTCTCTGTAATGTGATCAGGGTTATGCCTAGGACACTAGCTCCCAGCACCATCTTTGGTCCCTTGTGCTAATCCATGCACTGCTCACTCACTCCCAGACTGTTATCTCTGGGCAGGTACAACAGAGTCTGATAAATAGAAGGTATCCATCCTTCAAATGGGAGACTAAACCCCCCTCACCACAGTCTCCTACTCTTATTCCATCTACCATTTAATCTACTCTTATAATAAGACTCTGTTTTAACAGCCTTTTATCTCTGGCCAGGGTGGTGACATCCAATACCCATCAGGATGAAGCTAAGCGTGGTGCAGGAGCAGCAAAACTGAAAAAGATCAAAAAACCATAATTCAGTAAATCAGAGACTCTACATCAACCACCTGGAACTAGGCCAACCTAATCTTTCCCCATCCCAAAGCTCAAGGAAATTTGAAGAAGAGGGGGCAGTAAGATTGTAAGAGCCTAAAGATGGGGAGGAGTAATGATATGCAAGATACTCCATATTGTTATGGCAGAAGTCATCATAATTGGACTTTGCATGACCTGCACAAAGACCAACATTTCATCGAACCCCCAATGTCCAGCATAGATCACAGGCACTAGGATCCTGAGAGGCAAGATATTAACAGCCACAATTGTGTTCTTATACTAACGTGGAACACAAGAAAGAGTTCTAGACAATGCTACTGAGTCCTTACACCTCATCAGAGAGGAGGACCCAGAGAGAAGTTTGACATGCACACTAAAGAATGCTCCATGAATGGGGGGGGGTAGACACCGGAAGAAAGTGAGGGAAGGGGAGAAAGGTAGGGGAAAATGAGGGAGGGAGAAAGGAGGTCCAGCGAGGAGTGGAAGGAAGGAGGGTAATGGGGTACTTATCAACTTTTTGTCAGTGGAAGAAATAAATAAAAAAATAGAGGAGAATAAAAAGGAAACTGTAGCATGGATCACATGGGAGAAATGTCTAAACAGTAAGATCCTTAGAGGCAAGAGATTAATAGTTAGAGTTCTCATACTAACAGGGATCCCATAAAAGGTCTCTGGATTATGCCACTGAGTTCTGAACCCTCACTAGATTGCAGTACTTAAAGTGAGTTTTGGAGTTCACAAAAAAGGGGATGGGATTGAGGAAAGGAGGGGCATCTGAAGAGGGGGATAGATGGAGTGGATGAAATGAAGGGGGAAGGGAGGAAAGTTATAAGGGAGATGCCGTGGGAGGGGGGAGAGAGAATGGGGGTACCTATTGAGCTTATATGATTAGGAAAAAATAAAATATGGGAGAAAAATGGAAACATCATAAGTAAATAACTTAACAATGCAGAAACTATCTCTAATGCCAAATACTGAAAACGATCAGAGATTAGGAGAACCAGGGTACAAATACCCAAAAAAGAGAAAAGGTAATGATACAAAGTATTAACCAAACAATGAATATGTCCTCTAAAAATCAACAAGATTGGTAAACTCTTAGCTAAATTAATAAAACCAAAAAAGAAAACCTCAAATTACTAAATTAAGAGATGAAATTGGACTTCTTGCACCTAATTTCAAGGAAATTCAGAGAATTGTAAGGTTACACTTGAAAAGCTTAATTCCACAAAATATATGACTAGAAGGAAAAGGATAAATATTTACATTCACACAATATACCAAATTTGAACTAGAATGAACTGAATTATCTTGATAACAACTAACACCACTATTCCTTAAATAATTCCTTAAAATTGCAAAGGAAAGAAAACTTCCACACTCTTTATATTTTATTTAATTTTAATTTTTTCACAGGACATTTCTTTTTTTATTTTTTAAAAAAATTTTCTACTACATTTTATTTTTTTCTTAAACATACAAGCTTTTGCTGCCCCCTTTTTCACAATTTTCCCTGAGCTTTAGAATGAGAAGAGTTTTGGTCACTGTGGTCTGGTTCCAGGTGTATAATGTAGGGTCTTTGGTATTCTGAATTGTTTTCAGTTTTGCTTTCCTTGGCTACATCCTAACTGGTATAAGGTCACTTCTTAACCAAAGATCCTTATATTAAAATCTTCACTGTTTAAGTGAAGATTTTAATATAAGAGGAGACTCAAAATGTGGAATGTTTGAAAGACTAGGAATAGGACACAGCAGTGTGTGTGTGGTGTCAATGTCCCATTTGCCAGATGGTTACCGTCTACCTGTCAGTCTGTATATTCTCCCTGATGGATGAGATCCAACCTGGTCAGACCCAAGTGATCAGAAAGGGAAGTGAGTGTGAGCTGCACCAGATATCTCACAAGTTACATGCAATAAATGACCTTGGACTATTTTCTCTACATAAGCATGATCGATCCCCTATCTATCTCAGTTATTTTTAGTCCCTCCTTTTTCTTCCCTCTCGTGTATAATCCTTTCTAAATACAATGGGTATTTCAGAGATTTACCTTTGAATATGTCATTAGTGGGTTTGGAACTAAGATTCACTTTTTAAGGAGTACACATGGTGTCTAAATTTCTGTGTCTGGGATACTTCAATCAATATAATTTTTCGAATTCCATCCATATCCTGCAAATTTTATGAGTTCATCTTGTGTGATGGCTGAGTAAATGTGCCACATTTTCATTATCGATTCCTTGGTAATTTGGGTTGATTCCATAACTTTGCAATTGTAAATAGTGCTGCAATGAACATGGCTGTCCTTGTAGCCCAAAATGTGGTCTATTTTGGAGAAAGTTTCATGTGTTTATCAGAAAAATGTGTATTCTTTGGTGCATGTATGAAAAGGTCAATAGAGATTTGTAAGGTTCATTTCATTAAGGGTTTGATTAAGTTCCAAATTGTCTGTTAGTTTTTGACCTGTTGATCTATCCCATTGTGAGAGGGTGGTGTTGAAATCCCTAGGAATTATTGTTTGGTGTTTAATTTCTTGATTTAGATGCTTTAGGGTTTGCTTGATGAATGTGGAGGAGCCTGCATTAGGTACATATATGTTCAGTATTGTGAAGATTTCCTGATGAATTGTATCTGTGACGAAATGTTGCTACCATGTGTGTCTCTTATGATTTTTTTGGTTTGAAGTCAACTTTCTCCAATAGAATAATAGCTAACCCTGCCTGTTTCCTGGTTCCAATAGCTTGCAGAATTTTGGGTCAGCCTTTTATTTTTAGGATGTGCCTATCTTTTGTGGTGAGATGAGTTTCCTGAAGGCAACAGATTGATGGGTTGTGATTTTTAATCCAGGTTTGTAATCTTTGTCTCTTAATTGGTGACATAATTCCATTGACATTTAATGTTATGGTAAAGAAATTATCTTTAATTTTGAATACTTTTTATGTTTAGTGGCTTTTGTAAGTGTATTATTCAGCTTTTAGGTTTTGGTGGTTTTATACTTTCCTTAGGTCCTCCTGGATATGCTTGTTTTTTTTTTTTTCTTCAAACTTGTGTATGATTTCTAGCATTTTTTGAAGGCCTGGTTTGGTAGACATATAAGCCTTCAACTTGTCTTTGTGATGGAAATCTTTTCTTTCTCCCTTCATCATAATGGATAGTTATTCTGGGTGTATTAGCTCGGGTAGACTTTTTTTTCATTTAATACTTAAATTATGTCACTCCAAGCTCTTCTTGTTTTTACTGTTTCCATAAAGAAGTAATTTGTTATTGTAATAGGTTTACCTTTAAAAGGGACTTGTTTTTTTTTTCCCCTTGAAGCTCTCAGCACCTTTTCTTTGACTTGAATGTGGAGTGTTTTAAGTATTATTTTCTGTAGGGAGTTTCTATTTTGGTTATATCTGGTGTGTGGAATGCCTCTTATATTTGGATGGGACTCTCAATCTTTAGATGAGGGACATTTTGATTTATGATAGTTTGAAAAATTTCCTCAAGTGTGGTCTTTTGGGAATCTTGCTCTGATATTCCATGAATGCACATGTTAGGCTTCTTCAGGGTGTCTTGTAACTCTTGAATATTCCTCTCAAGTATGCTTTTGGCTTTAACAACCTCTTCCATTGAGCTGTTTAGTACTTCCACTTTGTTTTCATTATCTGAAATTCTATATTCCTCCTTAGTTCTGCTGATATGACTCTCTGTTGAGTTCTGGTTTGAGAATAACGTCTTTTATAGTTCAATTTTAAACTCTGCCTGAGACTGTTTTACCTGCTCTATGCCTATTTTTGTTTCTTGAACTGTTTTTCTCAACTCCTCCAAGTATCTCTAATGTTCCTCTTCAAAGTGATTGATGCAGTTATTTAATTCCTCCTGGATTTCCTCTTTCGTAGTATTAATCATGGTAATGATCATGCTTTGAAATTCATCACCTTGGGCCTGGCTATCTTGGATATTTTCTGTGAATTTGTTCTAGTTGGAATCTGTCTCTATGGGGTTAATTCTTTCAGTGGGAAATTTATTTTCCTGGGTTTTGTTTCTCATGGAGCTACACCTTTACCGGAGCATTGCTGTTTTGTCTCTTAAGTCCTTTCAGTTTCTATGTGTTTTTGACTAAATTGAATTAGTTGGTATCACTACTCTCTGGCAGTTATTACTAGTGATTGCCTTGGAGTTTGGTGTGTTTGTTGTTATTGTTATTTCCTAGATGAGGCTATTAGACTGTTATTATATCAATTAAGTCAGGTTTAGTAGACAGGGGGTGAAGATTAGTATCATAGTGCACTTTTATAATTTAGTAACTTGATAATATGTGAGTGTGAGTGGTACAGTCCCTGAAGTAGCATATGTTTTGGGGGTGGCTATATGTAAAAGTTAATCTACCGTGATTAATAATTGGAAGGAGCCAGATGGTAAAAAGTGGGTTTACTTGTCTTTGGGCTGGATGTGAAGAATCTCTTCGATGTGATAGGATGATTTTAGAGGACTTCAGATGTATGGCCTTTGTCCCCTAAAGCTTTCCTTGGGCTATGTAAGTTCAGAGCCAGCCTGGGCTTCCTGGCGCAAGGCAGGGTGGGGTTTTGTGGGGAAAGGCCAAAAGGGAGGAGGAGGCACATGGAGGGAATGGGTGTTGGCACCTGTCAGAGGGAAGGCATTGCCAGGGTTGGGGGTCAAGGACATTCTGCAGGACCCTGTATCTGATAGGCTTAACAGTTTCCCTATGAGACAGCTTGACAGAGTTGTCTGGAGTCTAAGGGGAGGCAAACCCCAAAAAGGCCCATGGGAGAGTAGACATCCCCTTGGGATTCATGGTAGAGAAAGGCCAGGGAGCAAACATGTGTGTTCTATAGATGAAATGTGTGTGTATGTGTGGTGTCTAGTTGAAGATCCAGGGGCAGTGATACTGGGGAGCCATAGAAGTTTTGGGAAGATTCAAGTTAGCCACAGAGCTTAGTGAAACTCCTTTATCCCTCCATGGCAGGATCATCTACACCATGATCTTTGACTCCATCAAGAACTCTGGCCCCCTTTCCCCACCCACCCAGGAAGCCCACAGTCCAGCCAGGACACAATGCGCCCTAGGTAACCCACTAACCCCAGCTCCTCCCAGCAGCCAGTCTAAGCATGTGCTGCCCCAGGCCTGGGAGTACTCCTGAGCCACTCCCCAGCCCCACAGGGAAATTGCACTCAAGACCAGCACCTCTTTCCTTCCCCTACCCACTTGGGATGCATGCAGTCCAGCCAAGACACACTGCTCCCTAGGTAAGCACCCCTTGCTCATCCCCAAACCCCAGGTAACCCAACAGTCCCAGCTCCTCCCACGAGCCAGTAGGAGCAGGCACTGCCCCAGGTAGGGAAAGACATCTGTGCCACTCCCCAGCTCCACAGGTCAATTACCCCCACCACCAGTACCAGCTCTTCCCACTAGCCAGTCAGAGCAAGTGCCACTCCAGGCCAAATAATTCAGTTCAGTCAAGAACATGAAGAAATTAAAAGAAGATCTTAAGAGATAAAATGACAATGCCCAAGTCAAAGTGCAAATCCATAAGAAACAAAACCCAAGAAAACAAATCTCCCACTGAAGGAATTAGCCCCATAATGACAGATTCCAACCAGAACAAATTCACGGAAAATAGCCAAGAAAGCCTGACCAAAGATAAGGACATTCAAAACATGATCATTATCATGATCAATATTATGAGAGATGAAATCGAGGGGGAGTTTTTTTGTAACATTTTTTATTATTTTCACTCATACAAACTTAGTAGGTACACTGATTCCATCCCTCCCTTCCCTCACCCCTCCCTCCCTATCCCCCAGGGCCTCCTCCCCCCAATCCCCGGAGAATCCTTTAAGGTGCATGCCAGACTCTCCTCTAGGCCCTCCTCTCTGATGAAGTACAAGTACCCAGTGGCATTTTCCTGTGTTCCCCTTAAGCATAGGAACACTACTGTGGCTGTCAATCCCTTGCCTCCAAGGATCTTGGTGTCTTCAGCAAATGCTAGACTTTGTGGGGTCAATAGTGTGTTGGACATTTCACAGGGCATGAAAAATCCAATTATGATTGCTTCGGCCCTAACTTGCAAATCATTGCTCCTCCCATGCTTGTGCTCTTATAATCTTACCGCCCCCTGTTCTGCAAATTTCCCTGAGCTTCAGGATGGGGAGAGATTAGTTTGGCCTGATTCTAGGTGGTTGATATAGAGTCTCTGAAGTTCTGGATTGTGGTTTGTTGATATTTTTTGCAGTTATACTGCTCTTGCAATGCCCTTCACTCCATCCTGATGGGCACTGTATGTCACCCCCTGGCCAGAGACAAAAAGCTGTTAAACTGGAGTCTTGTTGTAATAGCACATTCAAAGGAAATTTTAATAAAAGTAGGAAACCACAGTGAGGGAGGAGTCAATCACCCATTTGCAAAATGGTTACTTTTTATCTGCCAGACTATATGCCATCCCCTTCTGGTAAGATCATACCCCCTCAGTGGTAAATGATCAGGAACGAAAGTCTGTGAACTTAACCAGGTCTCACTACTTACTTGCAGTCCTTGATGGAGGCCTATTTTCTCTGCTGTAACATGTTCCCCTCTCTCCTTGTTTTTGGCGTGGCCGTCCAAACCCATCCCTCCTGTTCATAATCCTTGCAATTACTGTAGGTATTACAGAGATTGATCTTTGAGTGTATCTAGGTGGGCTGGTTGGGTTTGGTACTAGGAGCCATCTATTAGTTGTACATACGGTGCTTAATTTTCTAGGTCTTGGATACTTCACTTAATATAATTGTTTCTAATAACATCCATTTTCCAGCAAATTCCAGTAATTCATCATTTTTGATGGCTGAGTAGTACTCCATTGTGTAGATGTACCATGGTTCTTTATCCACTCATCAACTGTTGGACATTTGCGTTGATCCCATGACTTTGCTATTGCAAACAGTGCTGCTATGAACATTGTCGTGCTTGTGCTATCAAGGTAAATTTTTGCTGTATGTGGGCTTATTCCCAGAAGTGGAATAGCAGGCTCATATGGCATTTCAGTCTTTAATTTCTTTAAGAATCTCCAGACGGCTTGCCAGAGTGGTTGTATGAGCCTGCATTCCCACCAACAATGTAGGAGAGTTCCCCTCTATCCACATTCTCTCTAGCATTTGTTGTTGTTTGTATTGTGGATTTTTGCCATCCTGACTGGGGTGAGATGATATCTCAGGGAAGTTTTGATTTGCATTTCCCTGATAGTTGTTAGACATTTTACTTTCATCCCTGGTAAAGTTTCTTTTAAGTTCCAGGGCCCATTTTTTAATTGGACCATTAGTTTCCTTGGTGTTTAGTTTTCTAAGTTCTTCGTGCACTCTGGATAACAGAGCTCTATCAGATATGTGGATAGTGAAAATTTTCTCCCATTCTGTGGGTTGCCTTTGAGCTCATGTTACAATCTCTTTATCTGAGCAGAAGGTCTTTAATTTCACAATATCCCAACTGTTGAGAGTTGGTAGCAGTGACTGTGCCATTGGATGTCTGTTTAGGAACTGTTGGCCTAGCCCAATCAGCTCTAGAGAGTTCCTTACCCTTTCAACTCTGATTTTTTTAGTCTCTGGCCTTATATCAAGGTCCTTGATCTATTTGGAATTAATTCTTGTACATGGGGAAATTACGGGTCCACTTTTAATCTTCTGCATGTAGAGATTCAGTTTTGTCAGCACCATTTGTTGAAGATACTGTTCTTTTTCCAGTGAATTTTTTGGGCCCCTTTGTCAAAGACCAAATGGCTGTAATTTTGTGGGCATATATCTGGGTCTTCAATCCTTATCCATTGATCTGTGTGCCTATTTTGGAGCCAGTACCAGGCTGTTTTTATAAGTATGGATTTGTAGTATAGACTAAAGTTTGGTAAGGTGATATCTCCAGCAGTGTTTTTGTTACTCAGGATTGTCTTTGCTATCCTGGGTCTTTTGTGCCTCCATATGAATTTTGAGATTGTTTGGTCAACTTCTTTAAAGAATTGCTTTGGTGTTGGGCCTGCCCAGGATTTGCCCCAGGTCATGGCCTAGCACATGGTGCTGAGGGTAAGGGTCTTGGGCGTAACCTGATCACTTCACAGAGAGCCCTAATTGGCTTTCATGTATTTCTGCCCCCTGTGCTGAGTGACATTGAACTTGACCATTAGCACCTCTAGTATGTCTTGACCTTGTGACACAATTGGACGCCTGTTTTGCGCCTTGGTGGCCTTTGTCTATAAAAGTTTCTTTTCTCCCCCCCCCAATAAAGAGAGATCTACTTCTGACAATCTCCCTGTCCTGTGGTGAGTCTCTGGGGGTATATGCAGAGGTGCGGAGGACTGGAACCTGCTTTCATCACAGCCAGCAGCTGTGTGTGTGAGTGAGTGAATGAATGCGTGAGTTGGAACTGGTTCCCACAAGTGGCAACCACGAAGGGACACTTCTGAAATCAGACAAAGCTAAGCAGGCTTTGGAGTAAGTAAAAACTTGGGAAATATGGGGAATTCAACTTGCAGACTGGATCCAGTGCCATCAGCACTCAAGTCCAAATTAAGGAGTCGCAGTTTTGACATTTCTGATCCAGGCATTGCCAGAGTGTGGAAATTGACTCTTGAGTTGGCTCCGTGGGCTCAGGCCACCAACATATTTTCATGGGACACGTGGAATAAAATAGAGGGTCTAGCCAGAGAGCGAGAAAAAAATCAAAATATACCGCCTTCCGTGGAATTTTATTCCACAATTTCTGCACTCAAGATGGCTTTCCTTCCCAATCCAATTCAGCTCTCACGGGAACAAAAGGTACAGGTAGAGAGGGAGGGGCCAGAGCCATTCTGGAGCACAGCTCCATGGGGGTTGGAGCCAACAAGCTATCCCAGGCGCCCTGCAGGGGGCTCCACCAAAGAGCCACCTAGGCCCCAGGTACAGGGGAACAGAGAAGTTGCTATGTACAGGGAAGCTGAGTGGCATGAGACCTTGGAGCTGGGGCTAGGCGGGCAAAGCTGTGGGCCTGCTGAGCCAGGGCTGGGTGGACATTCTGCCAGACCATGGCAGGGTGCAGGAAACCATGGGGATGGTGGACATGTCTGCTATTTAGAGGATGATAACCCCTCACTGTGAGAACGCCGAGAATGTTACACAGAGTTATGGGCTGTGACAGGGGCGCGCCATACCGCTACCAAAGCCACTACCAGCAGTGGTGGAGAGACTGCATGAGGCTGCAGCGGGGCAATAAGTGGGGATATAGAACCATGAGGCCGGGGAGCCGTACATGGCTGTGAGGAGGCTGCGCACAGCCGGGGGATAGAAGTTCTCAGAAGTGGACTGGCACATGGGCCGTCATGCGGGGACAAGCCAATGCCTGAGGGAGCGGAGCTTCCCATTTGGGAGGGCCATGAGGAACAGCTGCTTGGTGAAGAAGGGCGGGGCCTGCTTCTAGCTCCTGGAAAGAATGTAGGAAAGTCTCTGGAAAAAGTGCCCTGCTCCCTTTATCAAAGGGAAGAAGGTAGGAGCGTTCTGTGTGGGAACTGGTTCCCACTCATGCATCCATTCATTCAGTCAAACACACACAGCTGCTGGCTGTGATGAAAGGAGGTTCCAGCCTTCCCCACCTCTGCCTCTATCCCCCAGAGACTCAGCATGGGACCGGGAGATTGTCAAAAGCAGATCTCTCTTTTTTGGGGGGAGAAAAGGAACTTTTATATAGACCAAGTCCACCAAGGCACAAAACAGGCATCCAATTGTATCACAAGGTCAAGACATCCTATAGATGCTAATGGTCAAGTTCAATGTTACTCAGCACAGGGGGCAGGTAGATACCTGAAAGCCAATTAGGGCTCACTGTGAAGTGATCAGGTTATGCCCAAGACCCTTGCCCTCAGCACCATCTTTAGTACCATGTGCTTGGCCATGCCCTGGGGCAATTCCTGGGTGGGCCCAACATCTCCTCCTTTTGAGATGGTCCAGGAGGCTACTGCAACTGAGCACACCAAACGGTCTTGAGTGACTGTGCCTGTCTTAGGCATGAAAAACCTCCCACCGTGGTCTGACCCGTCATGGGATCTTGTAGTCTCCAGGTATAATATTACAAGTCCTGTCTTAGGTTGATCCACGGCCGGGTTTCCACTTGCCGGTCTCTGGCTACCAGTCCTCTGTATGAGGTTGGCTTTACCAACCTTGGGATTTTGAGCTGTACTTAAAGGCCTATTTTGCACATTGGATGTGTACTGCAATCGACAAGACCAGAGAGATTTTTCCATTGGGCAGGAGTCATGCATATGGTGGAGAAGACAGGTTGGCATCAGCACCAGGCATGGCAGCAGATGACTTTTCGGGGCGTGGCAGTGATGTTCAAAGGCCATAGGCGCCTGTAGTGTAGTCTCGATGATGGAGCGCTTCTGAAAGATGTGCTGATCAAACACTTAAGCAATATAGTTATTAAAAGAACAATTTTTCTAGATGTTAGGACAAACCCAGATTGACTCCATCTAGGTAAGGTATCAATCAGGCCTATAAGGGTCACAGTTAACATCTTCCTTGAGCACACCGTGGATAGTTTTCTGACAGAAAGTTAGGTGGATAAGCTTCCCAGGGTCTTTGGAACCTCAATTTACGTTGTCCTTTTATAAAATTTAAAATTTAAAAGGTTGATGGCAAATAATACCAACCCCAGATATTGGTGCGGGCTTACTCCCCTTTTTGTTTTTGTAATTGGGCCTTTAAATATTGGTGATTTCTTTTAACAATGGCTTGTGCTCTAGATCGAATTTCAATCAACAGTCTCTTTTCCAATGAAGCCCTTTGTGGCACTTAGGGCATGGAGTTGTAGGGGGCTTAGCCCCTCCTACCTCCCTCCTTTTCTCTTCCTCACCCTGGGGACACTCCCTCCTGAAATGCTCCACCTGGCCACAAGGAAAACAAACTCCATTGTTTCCCCTCCCCTCTTGGCCCTGAAGGCTGTGTGTTGGACAGTGCCTTTGTCTGTGTCTCCAGGGCCACATTGAGTGTGTGCCTCTGGTATTTTTGAGTCCCCACATCCTGTGAAGCAATTATCCAGGTGTCCACAGATCTCTCCTTAAGACCTGCACATGCTATTTTGTGGTCCCAGTTCATTCCATCCCATACCAACAATTTAGCAAATTGTTCCCTTAAGGGGTCTGGGGGAAGTTTACTATGGAGGCTTTTTTCTGCCTGGTCAATGAACATGGGGAGGGTCTCACCCAGTTTTTGTATAATGCCTGCTAGAGGTGTTTCAGAAGGACCTTCATCTAGCTTTTTCCATGCAGCTAAACCTATCAAGCCAACTTTGTCTTGGTATGGGGCTTCCATGGTTGGTTGCTGGACCCCACATTCTTTCTTAAATAGCGCTGCCCACTTAATGAATGTGGGACTGGGAAGCACTGCTTTGGCCATATCCATCCAGTCATTAGTTGTACAGGGTTGATGAGCTAAATCTTGAAGGAGGGCCTCAACCCAAAGATAATTTGCACCATCCTCTAGCATGGCCCACTTTAATTCTTTTACATCTTTTGCTTCCCAAGGATACCACACTGTAGGGCGATTGCCCCCTGGATTTAAGTTAACAGGATAGGATTGTACTTGGTAAGCCTCAGCACATGTGGGCTCCACCCCTAGGTTCCCTGCTTTAGCCTGGCGGGGCCCAGTGTGCCCACTCCCAGAGTCAGGATGGATTTTTGCTGAGGGGTATGGAGGCGGGTCTCCTTCTAATCCTTCTCCATCCCTTTCTCTCCCTAGCAGAGTTAAATCTGGATACAGGGGACCACTCCCTGTTCTCTGAGTGCTCCTACCCTCTTCCCTTTGATAAAGGGAGCAGGGCACTTTCTCCTGTGACTTTCCTACATCCTTTCCAGGAACTTGGAGCAGGCCCCGCCCTTCTTCACCAAGCAGCTATTCCTCATGGCCCTCCCAAATGGGAAGCTCCACTCTCTCAGGCATGGTTTTGTCCCCGCATGCAGGCCCACATGCTGTTCCACTTCTGGGAACCTCTGCCCCCTGGCTGTGTGCAGCCTCCTCACAGCCATGTATGGCTCCCCGGCTGCATGGTTGCATATTCCCACGTGTTGCCCCAATGCAGCCGCGTGCAGTCTCTCCACAGCCGTTGGTAGTGGCTTCGGTACCAGTATGTGCACTCTGGTCACAGCCCACAACTCTGTGTAATGTTCTTGGTACGTGCACAGTGATGGGTTATCATTCTCTAAACTGCAGGCATGTCCACTATCCCCATGGTGTACTGCACCCTGCCATGGTCCTGCAGAAAGCCCGCCCAGCCCCAGCTCATCTTGCCCACAGTTTGCGGGCCTGGCCCCAGCTCCTTGGTCCCATGTGACTCTGTATCCCCGCATGGCTTGTCAGCAGAGCCCCCTGTGGAGTGCCCAGGATGGCTTGTTGGCTCCAGCGGCTGTGGCCTGCCTGGAGTTGCCGGGGATCTAGAAGCTGGTGCTCTATCGGCTCCTCCCCCTCCCCCTTTGCCTTTGCCTCTGGTTGAGGCTGGATTGGATTGGGAAGGAATGCTGCCTCAAGGGCAGAAACAATGCAGTAAAATCCTGGAGAAGGGGACACCCCAAAATGTTCTTCCTGCTTCCTGGCTAGATTCGTCACCCGAGTCCAGGTGGTGGACGAAAACACATTGTCTGATTGGATCCAAGGTGCTAATTCAAGGGCTGTTTGCCACATTTCTGAAATAGCAGAGCTTGTAACTTTTAAACCCTGGCTTTGTAGTATGACCCCCAGTGCTGCTGGCACCTCTTTATCCTTGCATGTTGAATTCCCCATATTTCCCAAGTGTTCACTTACCCCGAAGTCTGTTTAGCTTCATCTGATTTCAGAAGTGTCCCTTCGTGGTAGCCACTTGGGGAACCGGTTCCCACTGATGCATCCATTCACTTACTCAAACACACACAGCTGCTGGCTGTGATGAAAGCAGGTTCCAGTCATCCGCACCTCTGCATATACCCCCAGAGACTCACCACAGGACAGGGAGATTGTCAGAAGCAGATCTCTCTTTTTTGGGGGGAGAAAAGGAACTTTTATATAGACAAAGACCACCAAGGTGCAAAACAGGCATCCAATTGCATCACAAGGTCAAGACATCCTACAGGTGCTAATGGTCATGTTTAATGCCACTCAGCACAGGGGGCAGGTAGATACCTGAAAGCCAATTAGGGCTCTCTGTGAAGTGATCAGGGTATTCCCAAAACCCTTGCCCTCAGTGCCATCTTTAGTCCCATGTGCTTGGCCATGCCCTAGGGCAAATCCTGGGCGGGCCCAACACTCTGAGAACAGGGAGTGGTCCCCTGTATCCAGATTTAACTCCCCTAAGGAGAGAAAGGATTAAAAGGAGACCCACCTCGATACTCATAACAAAAATCTGTCCTGACTCCGAACCCGGGCACATTGGGCCCTGCCAGGCTAGAGCAGGGAATCTAGGGCTGGAGCCCATGTATGCTGAGGTGTATCAAGTACAAGCCTATCTTGTTAATGTAAATCCAGGGGACAATCACCCTGCAGTGTGATATCCTTGGCAAGCAAAAGATTTAAAAGAATTAAAGTGGGCTGTACTAGAGGATGGTCCAAATTGCCCTTGGGTTGAGGCCCTCCTTCAAGATTTAGCTCACCAACCCTGTACTACTAAGGACTGGATGGTTATGGCCAAAGTAGTGCTCCCCAGTCCCACATTCATTAAGTGGACAGTGCTATTTAAGAAAGAATGTGAGGTTCAGCAGGCAGCCATAGAAGCCTCATATCAAGACCAAGTCCATTTCATAGGTTTAGAGCTATGGAAAAAGCTAGATGAAGGTCCTTCTAAAACATCTCTAGCAGGCGTTATGCAAAAACCAGGTGAGACCCTCCAGGAGTTCATTGACCGGGCAGAAAAAAGCTTCCATATTAAACTTCCCCCAGGCTCCCTTAGGGAACAATTTGCTAAATTACTGGAATGGAGAGGAATGAATGGGGACCACAAAATAGTGTGTGCAGGTCTTAAGAGAGATTCATGGGCACCTGGATTATTGCTTCACAGGATGTGGGGACTCAAAAACACCAGAGTCAGACACTCCATGTGGCCCTGGAAACATAGACAAAAGCACCTGCAGACACGAAGCCTGGAGGGCCAAGAGAGGAGGGGAAATAATGGAGTTTGTTTTCCTTGTGGCTAGGTGGAGCATTTCAGGAGGGAGTGTCCCTAGGGCTAGGAAGAGAAGCCAAGGGAGGTAGGAAGGGCTAAACCTCCTACAACTCCATGCCCTAGGTGCCACAGAGGGCTTCATTGGAAAAGAGACTGTAGATCGAAACTTGATCTAGAGAACAAGCCATTGTTAAAAGAAATCACCAATATTTAAGGGCCCAATTACAAAAACAGAAAGGGGGAGTAAGCCCGCACCAATATCTGAGGTTGGCATTATTTACCATCAACGTTTTAAATTTTAAATTTTATAAAAGGACAACTTAAATTGAGATCCCAGAAACACTGGGGAAGCCTATCCACCAAACCTTCTGTTAAGGTGCATTGGAAGGACCCCTTAACTAGGCAATGGAGGGGACCTGACCTCTTGATTACTATGGGAAAAAGATTTGGATGTGTCTTCCCTGATTTGGATTCTGGCAAGGAATCTTAAATTCTATCCACAGGAGGATCCTCATGAAGGAGACCCAAAAGAATCATCCCCAGACTAACAAGCCAAACCAAGGGACAAAAAGCCCTTGGGACAGCTTTCTTTGCTTTTCTCTTTCAGAAACTATCCACCATGTGCTCAAGGAAGATGTCAACTGTTATCCTTATAGGCCTGATTGATACCTTGCCTGGATGGAGTCAATCTGGGTTTGACCTAACATCAAAAAAAAATTGTTCTTTTAATAACTATTGCTTAAGTGTTTTCTCAGCATATCTTTCAGCAGTGCTCCATCATCAAGACCATGGTACAGACATCTATGGCCTTTGAACACCCTGCCACGCCCCCAAAAAGTCACTGGCTGACATGCCTGATGCTGATGTCAACCTGTCTTCTCCGCCATATGCATGACATCTGCCCAGTGGAAAAATCTCTCCAGTCTAGCTAACTTGTCAAGTGCGGTATATGTCCAATGTGCGATACAGGCCTTTAAATATGGCTCAAACCCCAAGGTTGGTAAAGTCAACCTCATACAGAGGACTGGTAGCCAGAGATGGACAAGTGGAAACCCAGCCATGGATCAACCTAAGACAGGACTTGTAGTATTATACCTGGAAACTACAAGATCCCATGATGGGTCAGACCAGGGTGGGAGGTTTTTCACGCCTAATACAGGCACTGTTACTCAAGACCATTTGGTCAGCTCAGTCACAGGTAGCCTCCTGGACCGTCTCATACAAAAACAAAAGGGGGAGATGTTGGGCCCGCCCAGGATTTGCCCCAGGCCATGGCCAAGCACATAGGACTAAAGATGGTGCTGAGGGCAAGGGTCTTGGGCATAACCTCATCACTTCACAGAGAGCCCTAATTGGCTTTCAGGTATCTACCTGCCCCCTGTGCTGAGTGACATTGAACTTGACCATTAGCACCTGTAGGATGTCTTGACCTTGTGATACAATTGGATGCCTGTTTTGCACCTTGGTGGCCTTTGTCTATAAAAGTTCCTTCCCCCCCTCAATAAAGAGAGATCTGCTTCTTACAATCTCCCTGTCCTTTGCCGAGTCTATGAAGGTAGATGCGGAGGTGGGGATGAGTGGAACCTGTTTCATTACAGCCAGCAGCTGTATGTGTGAGTGAGTGAATGAATGTGTGAGTGGGAACTGGTTCCCACACTTTTGGATTTTATTGCTATAGAATTGAATTTGTATATTGCCTTTGGTAGGATGGTCATTTTTACGATGCTGATTCTGACAATCCATGAACATAGGAGGTCTTTCCACCTTCTGGTGTCTTCTGCAATTTCTTTCTTTAGGGTTTTAAAGTTTTCATTGTAAAGATCTTTTACTTCCTTGGTTAGGTTTATATCAAAGTATTTAATTTTTTTAGGGGCTATAGTAAATGGGATTTTTTCTCTCAAGGTTTTTTCACTTCTTTCATTCTGGGCATACAGGAAGACCACTTATTTTTGGACATTGATTTTGTATCCTGCCACCCTGCTGAATTTCTCAATTAGTTCCAGGAGCTTCCTGGTGGAGTTTTTGGGATCACTCAGGTATAAGATCATGTCATTTGCAAATAGGGATAGCTTGACTTCTTCTTTGCCGATTGAATCCCTTATGTCCCTTAAGTACAATATTGAATAGAAGTGGTGAGAGCGGACAGCCTTGTCTAGTTCTTGATCGAAGTGGGAATGCTTCCAGTTTTTCTCCATTGAGCATAATCCTTGCTGTGGGCTTGTTGTATACAGCTTTTATTATATTGATAAAGGTTCCTTCCATTCCTACTGTCTCTAGCGTTTTGATCATAAAAGGCTGTTGGATCTTGTCAAAAGCTTTTTCTGCATCTATCGAGAGTATCATGTGGTATTGGACTTTGGACTGGTTTACATGATGAATTACATTTATTGATTTGTGTATGTTGAACCAACCTTGTGTGCCGGGGATAAAGCCTACTTGGTTCCGTGAATGGTCTTTTGATATGTTTTTGAATAATATTTGCTAAGACTTTGTTGATAATCTTTGCATCTGTGTTCATCAGAGAGATTAGCCTATGGTTTTCTTTTTTAAGTAAATCTTTATTAGGTTTTGGGATTAAAACGATATTAGCTTCATAGAAGGAATTTGGTAGTGTTCCTTCCTTTGCTATTTGATGGAACAGTTTAAGGAATATTGGTGTTATTAACTGCTTAAATGTCTGGTAGAACTCTGTGCTGAATCCACCTGGTCCAGGACATTTTTTGGTGGGAAGTTTTGAGATTACTTCCTCAATTTCCTTATATGTTATAGGATTATTTAAATAATTAACAACTTCCTGATTCAATTTAGGTAAGTTGTGTTTACTTAGGTATTCATCCATCTCTTTTGTGTTGTCAAATTTCACAGAGTACAAGTTTTTGAAATATGATGTTATAATTCTCTGGATTTTTTGGGTATCAGTAGTTATATCTCCATTTTTATTTCTAATTTTGTTGATTTGGGTTTTCTCTCTCTTGCTTTCAGTTAATTTAGCTAGGGGTGTATCAATCTTACTGATTTTTTCACAGCTTCTTGACTCATTGATTTTCTCTATTGTTTTCTTAATCTCGATTTCAGATATTTCTCCCCTTATTTTGCTAGTCTCCTCTCTTCCACTACTTTTGGGATCAGATTGCTCTAGTTTCTCTAAAGCTGCATTGTTAAGTTATTTATTTCTGATGTTTCCATTTTTCTGATGTAGGCATTAAGAACTATGAACTTAGTTCTTAGGACAGCTTTCATTTTGTCCCAAGAGATTTTGGTAAGTTGTATTTTCATTATCATTCGCTTTCAGAAAATCTTGTGTTTCCTTTTTAATTTCTTCCTGAATCCAGTTCTCATTCAGCATCATAGTGTTAAGTTTCCAGGAGTTAGTGTATTTTCTGTCATTTGTTGTGTTGTGGATGTCAAGCTTTAGGCCATGATGGTCTGATAGGGCAAAGGCTAGAATTTCAACTTTCCTGTATATGTGGAGATTCGTTTTGTGGCCCAATATGTGATCTATTTTGGAGAAAGTTCAGTGTGCTGCTGAGAAAAATGTGTATTCTTTAGTGCGTGAATGAAAAGTTCGATAGAGATCTGTAAGGTCCATTTCTTTAAGGGTTTGATTAAGTTCCAAAGTGTCTCTGTTAAGCTTTTGACCTGTTGATCTATCCTATGTTGAGAGGGGGGTGTTGAAATCCCCAATAATTATCATTTGGGTGTTGATTTCCCGCTTTAGACGCTGTAGGGTTTTCTTAATGAATGTGGAGGGGCCCGTATTGGGTGCATAAATGTTCAGTATTGTGAAGTCTTCCTGGTGAATTGTACCTGTGACTAAAATGTAGTATCCATCTGTGTTTCTTATGATTTTATTTGGTTTGAAGTCCACATTGTCCAATAGCATAATGGCTAAACCTGCCTGTTTCCTGGTTCTTCTAGCTTGCAGTATTTTGGACCAGCCTTTCATTTTTAGGATGTGCCTATCTTTTGTGGTGAGATGAGTTTCCTGAAGGCCACAGATTGATGGGTTGTGATTTTTAATCCAAGTTTGTAATCTGTGTCTCTTAATCGGTAAGTTAATACCATTGACATTTAATGTTATAATGGAGAAGTTATTTTTAATTCTGGACATTTTTTATGTTTAGTGAATTTTGTAAGCTTATTATTTTACATTTATGTTTTTGTGGTATGATACTACTCTTCTGTCTTCCTGGATTACGGTTGTTTTTTTCTTCAAGCTTGAGTATCATTTCTAGCATTTTTTAAAGGCCTGGTTTGGTAGACATGTATCCCTTCAAGTTGTCTTTGTGCTGGAAAATTTCTCTTTCACCCTTGCTCATGACAGATAGTTTTGCTGGGGATATAAGTCTGGGTTGGCATTTTTGCTCATTTAATACATGAAGTACGTCTTTCCAAGCTCTTCTTGCTTTTACTGTTTCCATTGAGAAGTCATTTGTTATTTTAATAGGTTTGCCTTTAAAAGCGACTTGCTTTTTTTCTCTTGAAGCTCTCAGCACCTTTTCTTTGTCTTGAATGTGGAGTGTTTTGACGATTATTTGCCGTGGCGATTTTCTGTTTTGGACATATCTGTTTGGAGTGCGAAATGCCTCTTGTATTTGGATGGGCCTCTCATTCTTCAGTTGAGGGAAGTTTCATTTATGATATTTGAAAAATTTCCTCAGGGTGTGGTATTTTGAGATTCTTGCTCTGGTATTCCACGAATGTGCATGTTAGGCTTCTTCAGAGTGTCCCACATCTCTTAAATGTTCCTCTCAATTACCGTTTTGGCTTTAACTACCTCTTCCATTGAACTGGTTAATTCTCCCACTTTGTCTTCAAGATCTAAAATTCTATTTTCTACTTCGTTAGTTCTGCTGATAAGACTCTTTGTTGAGCTTTCGTTGAAGATATCTTTGTCTTTTAGTTCAATTTTAAACTCTGCCTGAGACTATTTTAACTGCTCTATACATATTTTTGTTTCTTGAACTGTTTTTCTCAACTCCTCCAAATGCCTGTTGTGTTCCTTTTCAAAATGGTTGTTGTGGTTGTTTAATTCCTCTTGGATTTCCTCTTTCATAATAATAATCATGGTAATGATCATACTTTGAAAGTTGTTGTCGGTTCTGGCTTTCTTGGCTATTTTCTGTGAATTTGTTCTGGTTGGAATCCATCATTAAGGGGTTGATTCTTTCAGTAGGAGATTGGTCTCCTTGGTTTTGTTCTCCATGTATCTGCAGTTTGACTTGGACAGTTGTTGTTTTTTCTTCTAGCGCTTTTCAGTTTCTGTGTGTTTTTTGACTAAACTGATTTAGTTGGTATTACTACACTTGCGGCATTTGTTACTAGTCCTTGCCTTGGGGTTGGGTATGTTTGTCTTTTTTATTGTTATTTCCTAGTTGAGTCTATTAGGCTGTTGTGCATCAGTTAATCAAGTTAAGTAGACAGGGGGTGAATATTAGTACTGGTATCACACTTTTACGATGTAGTATTTTGGTGATATGTGGGAGTGAGTAGTGTATTCCCTGGAGTGTATATATTTTGGGGGTGGCTGTACTGGAAAGGTTAATTACAGTGATTAATATTAGAAAGGAACAGTAAGGTGAAAAAAAAGGGAGGTTTACTTTATCTTTGGGCTGGATGTGAAGAATCTCTCCCATGTGATAGGATGATTGTAGAGGTTTTCAGATGTATGGCCTTTGACGCTTAGAACTTTGCTTGAGTTTTCTTTGGACTCTATTGAATTTTGAGTAGCAGTGTGTCTTCTGTAGACCACTTGTGTGGGTCCCTGGTGGCCAGAGAGGCAGAGGGGCTGAGTTGTTGGCAGAATTCTTCACTTGGGGCCTGGAACTTGGCTTAGTGGCCCTCCCAAGCTCCAGGGATGGAGGAATGTGAGCAAGTCCTGTCCAGTTGGTCTGACAGGCGGGCAGGAGGAAGAAAGGGTGCTGGGGTCCCAGGGCCATGGCCCAGGCCAAGGCCCGAGGCAGGCCAGGGCGTGGCACAGGGACACGGGGCAACCTGGGGGTCTGGGGGACTGGGCGGAGTGACTCACTCACCTGGGGATGGCAGCTCGTGGACAGAGGCGGCACGGGAGGGAGAAAGAGGGCTGGGGGCCCCGGGGCACGGCCCAGGCCAAATGCATTTATATTTTATCAGTTGTAATAACTTCATTTTCATCTTTACTCTTATTAATTTGAGTTCTCTTTTTTTGGTTTTGTTTGATTTGGTGGAAGGTTTATCAATCTTGTTGATTTATTCAAAGAACCAGCTCTTGGTTTGGTTGATTTTTGTATGATTTTCAGATATTTCTCCTCTGATTTTACTAATATCTGCTGCTTTTGTGATTGGATTGTTCTTTTCTCTCTGAAGCTTTAAGCTGCATTGTTAATTTATTTACTTGTCACATTTATATTTGTTTTGCTACAGGCATTGAGTGCTGTAAACTTTCTTCTTAGGACAGCCTTTGTTGTATCCAGAGCTATTTATCCATTGTATTCTAATTATCATTCATTTATAGGAATTTTGGAATTTTTGTTTCAACCTCACCTGAACCTATTTCTCATTCAGTATCATAGTGTTCAATTACAAAGATATTGTGTATTTTTGGCCATTTACTTTGTTGTGGAAGTATAGCTTTATTCCATGCTGCTCAGTTAAAGTACAGGATGTAATTTCAACTTTCCTATATATGTGGAGACTTGCTTTGTGGCCAAATATGTGGTCTGTTTTGCAGAAAGTTCCATGGACTGCTGAAAAGAATGCATATTCCTCATTGTTGGAATAGAAGGTTTGATAGAGGTTTGTCAGGTCTATTTGGGTTATGGCTTGATTCAGCTCCAGCATGTCCCTGTTCAGTTTTTGGCCTGTTGACCTATCCACTGGTGAGAGTGAAGTGTTGACATTCCCTACTATTATCATGTGGGGATTGAATTGTTGCTTTAGATATCGCAGTATTTATTAATGAAGATAGATAAGCCTCTATTAGATTTTTATATGTTCAATATTAGGAATTCATTCTGAAGAATTGTTCCTTTGACTAATAGGTAGTATCCTTCTGTGTATCTTATGATTTATTTTGGTTCAAAGTCTATTTTTTTCAGATAGTAGGATCACTACTCACACTTGTTTCCCTTTTTCATTAGTTTAAAGTACCATTGAGCAACCTATTTCTCTGAGAATGTGCTTCTTTCATGATGAGATGTGTTTCCTGAAGGCATACGATTGAAGAGTTGGATTTTTAATCCATGTTTATAGCCTATGTCTTTTGATTGGAGAATTAATACCATTGACTTTTAGGATTATGTTGCAGTCAGCCTGTATGGTTGCTGATAAATGACCATCAAATGGCTTAAGAGAACAAGGGAGTTTATTCTCTTATGATTTCTGGTTACAGTTCTTAGTCAAGCTTGATGGGAGAGGCATGCACCAACACCAGGGTGGAGGGAACTGGCCACCATCACCACATAATGGCTGAGAGATGGATGATCCTTACTTGCCAGACCAGCATGTCTGGCCAAGTGAACAGAAGGATGCCAACTCTGTCAACCAGCTCTCTGTGATTTATTCGGGGCCTATCCCATCCATCATGGGCTGGGTCTTCCCCATTAGCTAGAAAATCTCCTTCAGGCTTGCTCTGGGCTTAACTCAACCATCAACTCTCTACAACTGTGCCCAGAGCTCAAATCCTCAACCGTCAAGTTGTGACAGGCTATAACTGATAAATGCCTGTTGATCATGACATTTTCTGTGTTTTGTGGGTTTTATATGTGTATTTCTTTGCTTGGAAGTTGTGTTGCTATTATTTTTCCTTTGGTCCTCATGGATCTGTTTGTCCTTTTCTTAGAGTTTGAGGTATCTTTTGTACCATCTTCTATACGCCGACCTGCTTTGGTAGTCATGTGGGCCTTCATCAGGTCCTTATGGTGGGAAATATTTTCTTTCATCTCAAATATGACTGTTAGTTTTGATGGGCAGTAACAGCCTGTGTTGGCATTTGTGCTCATTCATGACTTGAAGTACTTCTCTCCAAGCTCTTCTGAATTTACTATTCTTACTGAAAAATCAGCTGTATATCGAAGATGCTTGTCTTTCAAAATGTGACTTGTTTTTTCTCACTTGAAGCTCACAACATGTTCTCCTTGTCAAGTATCTGCAGTATTTTGACTATTATTTGCCATGGTGTGTTTCTGTTTTGGCATATCTAATTCCTGTGCAATATGCCTCTTGGAGGGGGATCTCTTTCCTTGGATGTGGAAAATTTTCAATTATGGTAGTGTGAGAGATCTCTTCTAATGAGGTTTTTTGGATTTTTCATTCTGGAAATCCATGATTACAAATGTTTGATTTCTTCAGAGTATCCCAAAGCTCTCGAATATTCCAATCAAGTACATTTTTTAGCTTTTTCAACAATTTTGAACAAGTTTGTTCAGTCATCTTCTAATTCTGATATACTTTTTTTGCTTTGTTAGTTCAGTTGGTAAGACTCTTTGTTAAATTTGGGTTACAATTAGTTTGTTTTTATTTCAATTTCCACATGAGACTTTTTTACCCAATCATACAAACTTAACTTCCTCCCTCCACCCCTCACCATGTCCCCGTTGCTCCCTCCCCTCTTTTCCCCTTTCTTTCAACCCCTCCCTCCCTTTCTTGAAGTGGCCCCTTCTTCCACCCCTAATCCTTGGAGTATCCTTTGGTGTAATGTAATCCCTTTGTGCCCTCCACTCATAAGGTATAAGGACTCATTAGCATTACCTAGAGACCATTTATTGTGCTCCTTTTTAGTATGGGAACACTGTTGTGACTGTTAATCCTTGGCCTCTAAGGCTTCTAGTGCCTGTGATCCATGCTAGAATATGGGGGGGTCATTGATATGTCAGTCATTGGGCAGGTCATGCAAAGTCCTGTTATGGTTACAGGAACCCTAACTCGTGTGGAGTATCTTGTATATCATTACTTCTCCCCATCTTTAGGTTCTTACGATCTTACTGTCCTCTCTTCCACAAATTTCCCTGAGCTTTATGATGGGGGGAGATTTGGCTGGTCTGGTTCCAGGTGAATAATGTAGGGATGAGACTTTTTTTTAATCTGCTCTAAATTTTGTTTCTTCAACTGCCTCTTTCATCTTATCCAGGTGACAGTCGTGTCCCTGTTCCTATCTTAGGTGGTTATTTTGCTCTTTTCTGAATTCCTTGTACATTGTTTTGATCATATTCATAATCAGGCTTTGAAAATCATTATCATACTTGGCTAATATCCGAGAAGTTATTCTGGTTGGAATCCATAATTACAGGGTTGATTTTTGTAGATTTTTTTGTCTAAATTTTATTTTTTAACATTTTTATTATTATTTCCGCTCACACAAACTTAATAGGTACACCAGTTCCCTCCCTCCCTTCTCCTCTCCCCGAACCACTGCTCCCCCTCCCCTCACCCCTCCTCCCCATCCCCCAGTGCCTCCCCCCCCCAATCCCCAGAGAGTCCTTTAATGTGCATGCCAGACTCTCCTCTGGGTCCTCCTCTCCGATGATGTACAAGGACCCAGTGGCATTTCCCTGAACCCTTATCTATGTTCCCCTTAAGCATAGGAACACTACTGTGGCTGTTAATTCCTTGCCTCTAAGGATCTTGGTGCCTTTAGCAGATGCTAGACTTTGTGAGGTCAATAGTGTGTTGGACATTGCAGGGCATGCAAAGTCCAATTATGATTGCTTCGGCCCTAACTTCTGTGGAGTATGCTGCAAATCATTGCTCCTCCCATCCTTTTGCTCTTACACTCTTACCGCCCCCTCTTCGTAAATTTCCCTGAGATTCAGGATGGGGAGAGATTAGGCTGGCCTAGTTCTAGGTTGATATGAGTTTCTGAAGTTCTGGATTGTGGTTTGTTGAATTTCTTTTGCGGGTTTGCTGCTCCTGCAATACCCTTCATTCCATCCTGATGGGCATTGTATGTCACCCCCTGGCCAGAGACAAAAAGCTGTTAAACTGGAGTCTTGTTATAAGAGCACATTCAAGGGTAGATGTAATAAAAGTAGGAAACCACAGTGAGGGAGGGGTCAATCACCCATTTGCAAAATGGTTACTTTTTATCTGCCAGACTATATGCCCTCTCCTTCTGGTAAGATCATTCACTTGGCATTGTTATTTTTTTTTTTTTTTGGTATACAAAGCAAAAAAGGACAATGAGTTTATCCTGACTTAACTTATTGTTACACATTCTATTACAGTTTATTGCATATTTTGTCTTTATAACTGACACCTTCAAAATCTGAGTAGATTTATGAAAAGAAGTGGTGACATGCTAAATGATATCTACCATGGTAACTTTCTGAATCGCTTTTTGAATAAATTTTATTTGTGGGGCTGGAGATTCGGCAAAGATGATAGAGAGTTTATTTGGCTTGCATGGGTCCCTGGGCTCTGTCTCAAGCATTTCATAAACCTAGTCAAGTTAACTCGTGACCAGATGTGCAGCAATATCTGATGTGTCCAGACCATTAATATGTCAACAGAATGAAACAGATGCTTCCCCAAAACTGTAACATTTCTTGATTATGAAGACCCTCTTGGAGATGGGTCTAGCTTGGATGGCCTTGTGTTTGTCTGCACTCACAGCCCTTGTACTTGGCATATTTGTGAAGCACCAAAACACTCCCACTGAAGGCAAATAACGCACTCCCAGCTACATCCCACTCATTGCACTTAAATTCTCCTTTCTCTGCTCCTTGCTCTTCATTGGACATCCCAACATGAAAACCTGCATCCTGCAGATGATTGCAATTGGAGTTGCCATTGTGGATGTGTCCACTGTCTTGCCCAAGACAATCACTGTGATTCTGGCATTTAAGCTCACTGCTACAGGAAGAAAGATTAGGTGGCTGCTGGTTTCAGGGGCACCAAACTACATCACTCCCTTCGGCACCCTGATCCAACTCATTCTTTGTGGAGTATGGTTGAGAACATCCATTCTCTTTGTTGACACATACATACTCTGAACATGGCCACGTCATCATCATATGCAGCAAGGCTCAGTCACTGCCTTCTACTGTGTCCTGGTATACCTGGGCTCTCTGACCCTGGAGAGCTTCACTGTGGCTTTCCTGGCCAGGAACCTGCCTGATAACTTCAATGCTGAGCTTTAGCATGCTGGTATTCTGCAGTGTCTGAATCACCTTCCTCCCTGTCTACCATAGCACCAAGAGGTAGGTCATGATAGCTGTGGAGGTCTTTTTCATCTTGGCCTCCTGTGCAGGCTTGTCATGCTGCATCTTTGCTCCTAAGTGCTACTTCATTTTGTTAAGACCAGATGGAAACTCTAGTCAGGGACTCAGGGATAGAACATACCATAAGGAGGGTAAAGCTCATTAAATATATTGTAAAAGTTTTAGCAAGTATACAAGGTAATAAATTTCATTGTGGATTTTGCACATGTGTTATATTATTTTTGTTCTCACTCAAACCCTCACCTGTTGATCTCACTTATCCATGCTGCCTACCTCCTGCTTATCTCTTTCTTCACCTTCCTCAAAGTCCCCATTTCTTATTTACACAACACGTATCCCATTATCCTATCTGTCCCCACATACAGCAGCCTCCATTATGATCTCTTTTTCCATTCTCCCAGTCCCCATTGCATATTCACATCCTGTGTACATACATGAGTATAATAAGTGGAAGGCTTGTTAACTACAACAGGAGGCAGGCTGCTCATTCTGTATATCAGGAAGCAGAGAAAGAACAGAAAGCAAAACTTCAAGGATCACCACCAATGAGGTCCTACCTCCAGCAAGGCCCCACCTCCTAAACGTTCCATACACTTTACAAACAGCATCACACCTGCTGGGAACCAAGTGTTTAAACCATGTACCTTTGGAGAAAATTGAACATTCCTATCCCAACAAAACCTCGACCAATTATGGTGGTTAATATTTGACTAATTTAACTGGATTGGAATCACCTGGGCATATTTGTAATGGAAATTTCTAGGCTGGGTTCATTGAGGTAAAAGATCCACGCTAAATGTGGGGGACTTCATTCCCTGAGCAGGGGTCCAGCACTGGATCAAAAAGCAGAAGCAAGCTGAGCACCAGAGTTCATCACACTCTGCTTCCTGACTGTGGATGCCATGTGACCAGCTGCCTCATGCTCCTGCCTCCATACCTTCCCACCATGATGGACCTCACTCTTGAACCATGAGCCCAAATGACGTTTCCTTCCTTACACTGCTTTTTTCAAGTATTTTATCACTCGCAGGAGACAAAGTATGGAGAAGAGAGAATTCACAAATTAATAAAAATTGCAAATGAAAAAGGATAGGTTAGGACAGATTCCAATGAAACCCAGAGAATCACTCAGAAGCGATTTCAAGGTATGTTCTAAAAACAATGTAATATTTAGAAGAAACGGATAATCCCTAGATACCTATGACCTATTTAAATTAAAACATAAGGATACAAATAACTTGAACATGCATAGCAATGAGGGTGAAGCAGTAACCCAGAGCCTCCTACCCAAGAACTATCCAGTGTGGGCAAACGGGCTTTTCTCTGAAACCAAAGTGCTTCCATGTTAATGTCAGCCTTATCACAGTTTGAAGGGTAAATTCCTCCCCCACAGCTCATATGTAGTTCACAATGGTCCTGGCACCTTTAAAAAGTGGAAACTTCCTGGAGGAAGGCGATCACAGGGTGGTCCTTGAGGTAGGTTAGCCCCAACCTACTTGAGTGAGTGAATGTGCTCTTGAGCTTGCAGCAGCAGCTCTTGGCCTCTGTGATATCTTCAGTGAGTTACGCTGCCTCCAACTTTTAATAGCCAGCCATGCCTTTCCCACTGTGAAGGATTGTAACTCCCATCTGAATCGATAAGCTGAATATATCTCCCTTTCTACATTCAAGCTGATTGAGCCTGAGTGTCTCATAGCAACAACAGAGAACAACTGATACAAGCCTCCATTTCATCAGGAAATTTTCTGACAATTGCTTACCCCACCTATTTCAAAAAACTCAAAAAAAGTCCATAACTTCTACTGTTCTGTCCATTTCTTAATTGGTCAGGCTGTGTTTTGCATCCTTTCTTAGCTTCATAGATTGAAAGTCTGTTTGCTAGTCAACCAGGAAAAAGAATGTGTGGCTTAATCTCAAACTAATGAGGGTAAAGGACAGATACAACCCTGCATTAGGGATAAAAGATCACGTGGGGAAGAGGGGGCTAAGTAGATGCTCAGAGGTTAAAGCCTTTGCCTCACAAACAAAAAGGACCTCAGTTCAGATCATGTGGACTGTCCAACCATTGTATTCTTTGCTGTTCCTACTTGGAGAGGATGAACACCTTTCTGCAGAAGTAAAATATGCTTTGGCAGTATCCAGGTCTGTTGAGTGACTGGTTTTGATACTGAGGATCTTCATTTTTACACCAGAACAAATGGATTAGTTGCTAAATTCATCAAACTATGAAAGAAAAAGCTAACGCCGACTGCCCCCCCCCACACACAAACACCAGCAGCATGCAGGATAGGAGCACCAGCAAACCCATTCTTCAAAGACAGACCTGCACCATAACAAAACAAGATGATGCCTTCCTGGTGCCTCCCTGCTTATAAGCAATGCCAAGCATGGGCCCTGAACATGGGCTCCAAGGCTGGAGGAGGATGTCGGGTGTCCTGCTCTATCTCTGTCCATTTTATTCCCTAAACCTGGGGCTAGACTGGTGATCAGGGATCACCAGAAATTCTCCAACCTCTGACCTTCCCTACAGTCCTGAGATCCCAGGCACCCCCAGCTTATGTTGGTGCTGACAACTCGGCATTTTAGATGCACTTACAGTATGGTGTGAGTGTGAATTTTTCTCCTACAGATTCCTATGACTGAATACTTGGTTCCCAGCTGACGGCACTATTTGAGACCATTACGATGTGGAGCCTACCTGGAGGAGGTATGTCACTGGGGATTGGGCCTTGAGGATAATCTGACACCCCTTCCTTCCCCTTCCTTCCTTCCTTCCTTCCTTCCTTCTTTCCTTCCTTCCTTCCATTCCTTTTTTTTTTTCTCAGTCATATCCCTTTTCCTCCTCCTTGCTCTCTCCTCCTCCTTCCTTCTCATTCTCCCCCTCCTCCTTCTCTCTCTTTCTGAATATGCCTGCAAGCTAACAGTCAACCACCCATTCCCATCACCTTGAATCTCTCTGTCAACCATAACCTTCTCTATCCTCTGGACACATGAGCCAAAATAATCAGCACTTTGTCCCTTAAGTTGCTCAGTAACTTCTAGAGTGTAGGTGTGTGTGTGTGTGTGTGTGTGTGTGTGTGTGTGTGTGTGTGTGTACCACAGGGTACTATGTGTGCCTGTGAAGGCCCAAGTTTGTGACATCAGGAATCACCCTGGATTGCTCAAACGCCTTATTGTTTTGCTCTGTGGTTTCTCAGGGCTCTTCTTTAAAGGCTGAAATTATAAGTCACTACCACATCTGCCTGGCATTTTGATATGGGATCTGAACTCAGGTCCTTTTGCTTGTGAGGCAAAGACTTTAACCCCTGAGCCATCTCTGTTCACATTATCGCTTGGAGAATCCCTGGTTAGCTCACAGGGAGCCTCATTAGCATCACTTGTGACTGGTCTCCAAATAAAGGTTTCAGGAAGAAAGGCTCCAGGCCTCCCCTTCTGCCTTAAGGCTTGGTGTAATGTCTCCTGGCACCCCTTTTCTAAAACCTCAAATTTTGCCATGCCATGTGTTATGACCAACCCTGAGTACAGCATGTAGCCAACCCTGGGGGCTGGATCCAGCATGTAGGGATGTCTGCACATGGGGTGGATGCATGCTTGGAGGTGTTCGTGCACATGATTGTGTATGCTTGTGCACTCCGAGGTATCAGGGATCATCCATAATCACTCTTCCACCTTTACTGTTTTGAGGCTGGGTCTCTTGCCAGGAGGAATGGTCTGGCTAACCAGATTGCTCAGGGGATTCATAGGCTGTGATTTCCAGGCATGGAATTATAGTCAGGCCACCATGCCTGCCTCACAGTATTTACACAGCACCTGGGGATATGAACCCAGATTCCTCGGGTTGCACAGCAAACATTTTAACCACTGAGCTGTCTCCCCAGCCCATCATTTGGTCTTTGAGACAGTCTTGCTGTTCATCCCATGCACGCCAGGTTTCTCAGGGAACTTCATGCCTTGGTGTCCCCAATGCGGGAGGTTTGGTTGCACCTGCTGTTTTGAGTTCTGCATCTCCAAAGATTTCTTTTCTGACGTCCCTTATGGAGACCCCAATGCCCAGCACAGCCTCTGCTTCTCTCTTGCTCAATGCTCATCTGCTCTGGCTTCATGCTCCGAGGATGGCCACATTCTCTGACCACACGAGGATGTTGTGGCTGTGATTTCTGGTGTAACTGGCATCACCCCAGACCCCCATCTTGAAGGCACACGGTATGGGTACATCTTCACAGGCATGCCTAAAGGCTCCGTTCTCAATTGTTAAGCTGAGACACTGGTGAAACCCTTGCACCATGATTCTTCTTGAATAGTAACCCCACTCTGGGAAACCAGTGTTCTCTTACACCTCCCCACACCTGTGGGGTCTCCTTCACTGTTCAGAAGAGATCTAAAGAGAACCCCCCCACACACACACACATGAGGGCAGACTTGAGATGATTTTCAACAGAGGTCTACAAGAAAAGATAAAGGTCTCTCTCTGCCACCTTCCTGATTGCAATCTGAATGTTATTGTTGTCCTTGTCAGTAACTTCTTACCTGTAAGCCAGGGCTGTTGCTAACTCCTTATTCAAAGTAGGAAGTGGCTTTGTATGTGAATAGTTTCAGCCTCACTGGGTCTGAGTCTCCAGGGAAGGAGGTGGAGGCAGAAGGGAAGGTGGAAGAGAATTCCTCTCTCTTCAAATTTTATTGGGCATTTGAGCAAGGGTTCCCTACAGCCCCCAGGCTATAGCCTGGAGGGGGCTCTGGCCAGCTGTAGAGTCCCATTGCTACTTCAAACTCTTGTCCAGTTCCCAGAGGGGTGAAAGGGATGTTAGGCAATAAAGAGGGGGTGGAAAGGCAGGGAAGGGATGGAAAAGATCATCAGCCCTCTGCCCACCCTGGGGTAGGACCTCTCTGAAGAGTCTCCAGTCCAGCTATCCACAAAGCTCTGTGATGCTGGGGGCAGCCCTTCACTGCCAGTCTTCAGCTATGTGGCTGAGACATGTCCATTAGCCAGGTGCCCGGGTGCCCGGCCTTGGGAGCTGTTGATGGCAGCTGCCCATGACCCTTGTGCCATCCTGTTCTTCAGCTGTGAACCTTCTGTAGAGGACATACTATCACTGGAGTCTGATTCTTCCACATCACTATGAACATCTTTTCTCATCTGTAGATATGCAGAGGGAGGAGGAGCTAAGAGCAGGAGGAGAGCTGATGGGAAAAGACCCACCCCACAGGGTGGGGATCATTCCCTGGACAAGTGGATAAGACAGAGATTTGGCATTCTGGCAAAACAGAAAGCATGCCCTTCTCTCAGTGCTTTCCTGAGGATATGGTATGGACCATTCTGTCAATTCCTGATAATATACTATGTGACCTGCATCCATGAGCATAATAAACCCTTTGTTCCACTAAATCATTTGTGCCAAGGACTTATCACTACATCCAAAGACCAAATTCATTTTGGTACCAGAAAAGTGGGAGGCAAGGGGTGCTGAGGAATTTAGACAGCTGGGATCCTGGGCACGCAATCAGTGATGATCTTATTTGAATAATTGATGTGGGAAGACCAAGCTGTCAAGGTTTCAATATGTGTTCCTCCTTTCACCGACTCCACAAAGGCACATGGGTTTGCATTATTAGCTTGTGATTGTGTTTGGGGAGGGTATAGTATACATGAGTGGTGGAGCTTGGCTGGAGTAAGGCCTGTCAACAGGGGCCAGCCTTGAGGATTGGCAGCCTTGCCTTACTTCCTCTCTCTGCCTCCTAATAGCTGTGGTGACCTGAATCATTCTCCCGATTCTACCTCCAGGCCATCCTTTTGTTATGGAATTCCCACCATATTAGAATATATATTATATATCCTCTCTGGAACCATAAGTCTAATAACTCTTCCCTTCTCCCTTGAGTATGAACATTGTCTCACAGTAATAAAGAAGAGCTACTGCCCTCCCAGCCTTTATGGGGGTGAGGCCATTCCCTAGGTAGGGTGTCTCTAATTAAACGACAATGGAGAGAGCTAGCATGTATGCACATGTGCCCCCATGGCACTGCAGTTTCTCCCTTTGCTGCTGTGAGACGACACTCAAGCACAAGCAAATTAAGTGGAGAAAGGGAGATTTATTTGGCTCACAGTTCCAAGGGGAGACATAGTCCAGAACAATGTATAGCAGAAACTGGAGGCAGCTCAAGTCTCATCTGTCCTCATGGAGGCTGAGAGAGCCCTCTGCAGGGTGCTAGAGCAGACTACTAGAGGAAGTAGGGCAGGACTCACCAGGCTCAAGATCCACCCTCTGTGACATTCCTTCCTCCAGCAAACCACAGACTAAAGGATCCAGGACCTTCCCAAAGATTCACAATGGCCAAGGAGTCCAATGCACAAGCTCGTGGCAGGCAACTCACATTCAAACCACATCACATGGCTTTCTACTCTTGCTGTGGATGTGATGCATTTGTTCTGCCATGATGGACTCACACACACATTCACACACACACACACACACACACACACACACACACACCCCGGAACTGTGATCTGGCATAGTCCTCCTCCCTTCTTCCACTATTTCATTAAGGAAAGATGTCATGAATGTCAAGTAAAGGCTTGTGACTGGGAGGGAGAGATGCCCATCAGCTGACCACAAGGGGGCAAGTCCTATAGTCCCTATGTTACCTGATTTCATGAAACCACAGGGCATGCAGGATGAGGCAGAACCAGTATACCAGCAACACCTGGAGGGTTATTAGGAGTGTACTGAAGAAGTAGTAGACAAAGAATGGGCCAGAGTTCTTTTTTTTCCATTTATTTATTTATTTATTTATTTATTTATTTATTTATTTATTTCTGCTCATACTAACTTAATAGGTACCTTGGTCCCTTCCCTCCTGCCACCCCTTGCTGGACCCCCTTAACCTTCCCCCTTTCCCCCTTCCTTTTCCACCCTCCCTCTCTAACTCCCAGTGCCCCTCCCCATCCTGGGGGCATCCTTTAATGTGCATGTCAAACTTTCCTATAGGTCTTCCTCTCTGATGAGGTGTAAGAACTCAGTAGCATTACCTAGAACTCTTTCTTGTGTTCCCCTAAGTATGGGAACAATATTGGGCCTGTTAATTCCTAGCTTCTAAGGATCCTAGTGCCTTTTGTCCATGCTAGACTTTGAGGAGTCAATAATGTGTTGGTCATTGCTTTGGTCATGCAAGTCCTGTAGTGCTTCAGTCCTAACTTGTTTGTAGTATCTTGCATATAATTGCTCCTCCCCATCTTTAGGCTCTTACAATGTTACCGCCTCCTCTTCCAGTGGTTGATGTAGAGTCTCTGATTTCCTGAATTATGGTTTGTTGATCTTTTTCAGTTTTGCTGCTCCTGCACCACCCTTAGCTCCATCCTGATGGATAGTGGATGTCACCCTTCTAGCCAGAGATAAAAGGCTGTTAAAACAGAGTCTTATTATAAGAGTACATTCAAAGGTAGATGGAAGAAGAGTAGGAGACTGTGGTGAGGGGGGCTCAGTCTCCCATTTGCAGGATGGATACCTTCTATTTGTCAGACTCTATGCCCTCTTTCTGTTGAGATCATACCCATCAGATGCAAGTGACCAGGAAGGAAAGTCTGTGAGCTTAATCAGTTGTCTCATTAATACGTAGTCCTTGATGGTGGACTATTTTCTATGCTGTAGGATGATCCCTTCTCTCCGTATTACTGGCGGGGCCCTCCTTTCCTTCCCTCCCTGCTTATTATCTTGTCAATTACTATAATTATTGCAGAGATTTATTTTGAGTGTGTCACTAAGTGGGTTTCGTCCTAGGATCCACCTATAAGGTAGTGCATATGGTGCTTAATTTTATGTTTGGGATACTTCACTTAGTATAATTTTTCTAATTCCATTCATTTCCAAGCAAATTTCATTAATTCATCTTTTTTGATGGCTAAATAGTATTCCACTGTACCAGAATGTACCACATGATGCCTTATCCACTCTAACTGTTAGGCATTTGGGTTGATTCCATGACTTTGCTATTGTAAACCGTGCTCCTATGAACATGGTCATGCTTGTGCTATCAAGGTGAATTGTTGCTGTATGGGGCATTATTCCCAAAAGTGGAATAGCAGGATCATATGGCATTTCAACCTTTAACGTTTTAAAGAATCGCCAGAGCGCTCACCAGAGTGGTTGTGTAAGCCTACATTCCCACCAGAAATGTAGGAGAATTCCCTTCTTGCCACATCCTCTCCGGCACTTGGTGCTGTTTGTATTGTGGACTTTTCCATCCTGATGGGGTGAGATGATATCTCAGGAAGATATTCTCCTCCTGGATATGCTTGTTTTTTTCTATAAGCTTGAGTGTCATTTCTAGCATTTTTCCAATGCCTGGTTTGGTAGACATGTAAGCCCTCAAGTTTTCTTTGTACTGGAAAACTCTTTCTCCCTCGATAATGCTGGGTATATAGGCCTGGGTTGACAATTTTGCTCGTTCAATACTTGAAATACCCCATCTACATCTCTTGTCCCTGGACAGGATGCTCACTTGTAGTCCTCCCTCCCAGGTAAGTTCCAACAGCCCCAAGGTGCACCCGCTCATGCCAGTTCCTCCCACCAGGCAGCCTGAGCAAAACCCAGGCTGCCTGGACCTTGGGCAAGCCACGCCTCAGGTCCCAGGAGAAGCATGCCCCATTCCATCAGCCCCTCTGCCCCTTGTGCCACCCCAAAAGATGCTCCCTCACGGTCCTCCCTCACAGGTAAGTTCCAACAGCCCCCAGGTGTACCTGTTCATCCCAGCTCCTCCCACAAGTCAGTCTGAGCAACAGCCATGCTGCCCCAACCATAGGTAAGACCACACCCCAGGTCCCAGGAGAATCACGCCCCATCCCATCAGTCCCTCTGACCCACACACCCCCCCACAGGACGCTCCCTCAGGGTCCTCCCTCACAGGTAAGTTCCAACATCCCCCACATGCACCCGCTAGTTGCAGCTGCTACCATGGATCAGCCTGAGCAACACCAGGCTGCCCGAGCTTGAGTGGGCCACACACCAGGTACCAGAAGAAGCGATACTCATCCCATCAGCCCTCCCCCTGCTGAGGACCGTGGCTCGCAGTGTAGGGAAGACACACTGCTTCTCAGAATTCAACAGAGTCCAAAGTTAACTCAATCAAAGTTCTAGATGACAAAGGCCATACATCTGAAGTCCTCTAAAATCATCCTATCACATCAAAGAGACTCTTCACATCCAGCCCATATAGCCCCCCCAAACCATATACAACTTTAGAGATTATACCACTCACCCTCACATATCACCAAGATATTATTTCATAAAAGAGAACTATTATACTAAAATTCACCTCCTGTCTTCTAAACCTGATTAATTGATGTATTAATAGTCTAATAGCATCATCTAGGAAATAACAATAATAACAGACAAACATACCCAATTCCAAGGTAAACATTAGGAATAACTGCCCTAGAGTAGTAATACCAACTTAATCAGTTCAGTCAAAACCCCACAGAAACTGAAAGGTCTTAAAAGACAAAACAACAATACCCAAGT
>JALPQD010001108.1:93647-113851 GCA_023101885.1 Typhlomys cinereus | reverse complement strand
TACTGACGACATAACCTGACTTCTTTAACCTTCCTCCATGACTAACTGTCCAGACTCTCCTCTGGCCTTCATCACCAGTCTGGAACTGTTAAGAGATTCAGATCCTGAAATGAGCAGCCATAGGTAGCTACCATTGCACTACCTAGACCTTACTCATAAGCCAACCCAATACATTCCCTTTTTAAATGCAAAAAATATGAAAAGAGGTTAGGCAGAAAGGTTCCAACAGGAATGGGCAAGAGGCTGCAGTCACAATTAGTTTAGCACAAGTTTGTAACTAGTAAATTAAAATAACTTTGCCTTAGCAAAAGTTTTTCCCCCCACATATAATTTTTTATTAATCATACAAGCTCAATAGGTACCTACATCTCTCTCTACCACCTCCCTTCCTCCATCATACCTCATTGCACTTTCCTCCATTCCCCCTTCCTTTCACCCTTATCTCCGTCTCCCTATCCTGGTGCCTATCCATTCCTCCCTCCCATCCCATGGAGCATCCCTTTATGTGGGCTCCAAACCTCCCTCTGAGTCCTCCATCCTAGTGAGGGTTCAGAAGTCAATGACATAGTTTGGGGCACCTTCTTGAGCTCCTCATTTGCATGGGATTTTTATTATGATTGAAAAACAGTTGTTAACATAATGTTATTTTTAGCTAAAATCAAGAGTACCAAGAATAGACAATATTCTAAAAGTGATACCTATACTTAAATAAAAGTTCATACAGAGAGAGCCCAATGGTCCATCACGACACATAGAGCTTCAGTGGTTGATCCCCAAGAACGCCTTACGTTTTGAGATGGGGGATGTCACTTGACTTTGAGCTCATTGCTCCCTGCCTAGAACTCCATGCATCTTCTTTCTGCCTCTGCTTCCCCAGCACTGGATGACAGTTCCATGCCCATTTTTTACATAGGTCTGATAATTAAAAATCAAGTTCTTGTATTTATGTGGCAGACACTTTACAAACTCAGCCATCTTTCTATTTTAGTTTATTTTTTTTTTACTTTCAACAATTGTAGATATTACACATAAACGATCTCATTTATTATGAAAGTTGTTAGTAAAATGCCTCTCACACAAATATGAGAACTTGAGTTTGAGTCTCAGATGCATGTGAAAAGCTGGGCATGGTGGCATGGGCCTGTTGGGTGGGGAAGGGGAGACAGGACAATCCATGCAGTTCACTGGCTGGGTAGTTTTGCTAAATTGGTGAGGTCTAGGTTTACCTATCTTGAAATATAAGGTGGACAGCAAGAAGGAGAGACATCTGTGGCCATCTTCTGAAGAGGAATGAAATTAAATTAAAGTGTTAACAACCTTACAAACCACACATCTTTTAATCCTAGGGTGATCTGAGCTATAGGAGACTCAGAGTAGCCTTGTCTCAGAGAATGACATTTTTTGAAAGAGTAAATAAATGTATGCAGCTTTGAGTCTCACCATGTAGGTATGCATAAATAACAGTTAATATTTTGCAAGATATCAGTAATTGTACATGTGAGTAAAGAAACATCACTACATTATAATTTACTTTTCAGACATTTGTATAGAACTCATGCCAGTCAATGGCTTGTGTTTTTGTCTTGGGGAACCTGTTTGGTCTAATTCACTATCTGCATACTGTCATACTGTCCTGTGCCAATCTGGCTGGTAAGATAAAATCCCAACCTGGGGAAGAGCCTCAAGAAAGCACCTTCTGGAAACAGGACATGGCTTATTTTGAAATAAATAATAAAGATATGAAACATATGGGAGTTGTCAGGCTTGCAGCCTGCTCTTTAGAATGGGCAGTTGCTAGGGGCCTGAGCAGTTGCTAGGAACCACTCCCCTTGGAGCCTTGCCTCTTATCTTTGACAGACAAGTTCCTCTCTTTTTGTGATTGTGCATGCCTCCTATCTCTGATAGAGGAGTTCTTCCATTTTTTGTGGATTGGTTGCCCTCCTATCTATTCCCAGGTCTCTTTTTTTGTTTTTCCCCCCAAATAGCTATGTTATCATCTCCCCATAACTTCCTGCCTATGGAACTGCAGATGTCAAGTAATTTGCCTTAAGTCTTTTGTTTCCTAATTAAAAACCAAGCCTGCTTTTAACTTTAAATTAAATTCCAACTACAAATTTCATGTTCAGTCATACACAGTAAATAGACTTGTTAGCTAGAATGTATACGCTGATTTCAAAGAAATTAGAAAACAACTTCAAGAGTTCTAAAATATGGGTAGATAAAATTCCCTAAAAATATGACTCTCATTAAATTAATTCAGAAATTCTACAAATATGAGACTATGCCATCTGTTCACTAAAATCAGTACACAACTACTTCTTATAGAACACATTAGTTAATAGAAAATAATAATAATTAATTTACTAAAATTAATACACTAGTTCTTATAGAACACATGTTAATAAAAAATAAAATAAAATAAATCCTAATATAATTCTTACCATTATAACAATATAAACCAGCTTATATGGTAACAGCCAGAATCTGATATCCTCAAAAAGAAAAAGTAATGTATAATATGTGCCCCCTCCAACAGATTCACCTTTACCATTTACAAGAATGTATAATAGATAAACAAATTAATAAGAAGCTCAACCTCGGTTTATTTTAACTAAATCTCAAATGAAGTCTTTGTTAAGTACAACAATACAGACTTAGATCCTACGACTGTTTCATGGGACATTATAAAATAGATAAATTTAGAGACTGAGAGACTGGGAAAAACCTGTTATAGGGCTGGAAAAAACCTGTTGTAGGGCTGGGAAAAATACTGTTGATATGTGATTAGGATTTGTTTGTTTCTCACCCTTAAACAATGGGTTAAGTTCTTTTTTTAAACATTTTTTATTATCTCTGCTCATACAAACTTAATGGGTACACCGGTTCCCTCCCTCCCTCTTCCTCCCCCCAACCCCTCTGCTCACCCTCCCCTCACCCCTCCCTCCTCACCCCCCAGTGCCTCCCCTCCCCAATCCCCGAGAATCCTTTAATGTGCATGCCAATCTCTCCTCTGGGTCCTCCTCTCCGATGACATACAAGGACCCAGCGGCATTTCCCTGAACCCTTTCCTTTGTTCCCCTTAAGCATAGGAACACTATTTTGAGTGTCAATCCTTGCCTCCAAGTATCTTGGTGCCTTTAGCAAATGCTAGACTTTGTGGGGTCAATAGTGTGTGGGACATTGCGCAGGGCATGCAAAGTCCAATTATGATTGCTTCGGCCCTAACTTTTGTGAAGTATCTTGCATATCATTGCTCCTCCCATCCTTGTGCTCTTACAGTCTTGCTGCCCCCTCTTCTGCAAATTTCCCTGAGCTTCAGGATGAGGAGAGATTAGGCTGGCCTAGTTCTAGGTGGTTGATATAGAGTCTCTGAAGTTCTGGATTATGGTTTGTTGATTTTCTTTTGTGGTTTTGCTGCTCCTGCACTGCCCTTCACTCCATCCTGATGGGTATTGTATTTCCCCTGGCCAGAGATAAAAAGCTGTTAAACTAGAGTCTTGTTATAAAAGTATATTCAAAGGTAGATGTAATAAAAGTAGGACACCACATGACTAAGGATCATCTCTCCAGCCCTAAGTGCTATGAATCCATCGAAGGGTACTGACAGCCAGGCTCTGGAGATTAAATCCTCCTGGGCAGAGATGTCAAAACCTATCTCATGAAGCCATATTCATGTAATCTACTTGGAATGATGCAACTCTGCCACATCAGAGAATGTCACACAAGGTGAAAGTGTCCAATATCACTCACAGCAGTTAGGGTTCTGCCCCATTCACTGTGGCATCATGTTCTCCAAACGTCAAGACAAGGACATGTGGTCTCACACACCAAAGGTCCATTGTAGCCTTGTGTAAATGCTAACATCATGGGCAAAAGCACCCACAAATACCCTTGTTCCTCATTGCCTGTTCATTTCCATGAGCATGTTCAAATCTGAAATTCCAAATCAGAAACTCAAACCCAATCATGAATTCAACTTTTCTTTTTTATTGTTATTTATTTTTCCCACTCATACAAACTTAATAGGTACCTGGGTCCTCTCCCTCCCTCCACCCTCCCTAGTACCCCTGATTTCCTCTCTTTTCCTCTTCCTTTCACTCCCTCCCTCCCTTTCTCCCAGTTCTCCCTTTCTTCCCCCCAATCCCTGGAGCATCCTTTAGTGTGAATGTCAGACTTCCCTCTATGCCCTCTACTCTAATGAGGTGTAAGGATTTGTACCATTGCTTAGAGCCCCTTCTTGTGCTCCCCTTTAGTATGGGAACACTATTGTGGCTGTTAATACCTTGCCTCTAAGGATCCTAGTGCCTGTGATCCATGTTAGATTTCGAGGGGGGGTCAATGATATGTTGGTCATTGTGCAGGCCATGCAAAGTCCTATTATGATTGCTACGGCCATAACTTGTGTGGAGTATCTTGCATATTGTTGTTCCTCCCCATCTTTAGGCTCTTACAATCTTACCACCCCCTCTTCTGAAAATTTCCCTGAGCTTTAGGATGGGGGAGAGATTAGGCTGGCCTGGTTCCAGGTGATTAATGTAGGGTCTCTGATGTTTTGAATTATGATTTGCTGCTCCTGTAGCACCCTTGGCTCCATCCTGATGGGTATTGGTGTCATCTCCTGGCCAGAGATAAAAAGCTGTTAAAATAGAGTCCTATTACAAGAATAGATCCTATTATAAGAGTAGATTCAAAGGTAGATGGAATAAGAGTAGGAGACCAAGGAGAGGGGAGGTCAGTCTCTCATTTGCAAAATGGTTACCTTTTATCTGCAAGATTGTATGCCCTCCATTGGAACCATTTGGAAAATGGTTACTTTCTATCTGCCAGACTATATGCCCTCCCCTTCTGATGAGATCATACCCCATCAGTGGCAAGTGATCAGGAATGAAAGTCTGTGTGCTTATCCAGATTTTTCATTACTTACTTGCAGTCCTTCACAGTGGCCTATTTTCTCTGTTGTAGCATAATCCTCTCTCTCCTGGTTTTTGGCAGGGTCCTCCTTCCCTTTCCCTTCTGTTTATAATCTTTGCAAATACTGTAGGTATTACAGAGATTTATCTTTGAGTGTGTCTCTAAGTGGGTTTGGTACTGGGATCCACCTATTAGGGAGTACATACAGCGCTTAGTTTTCTGTGTCTGGGCTATTTCCACTCTATATAATTTTCCTAATTCCACCCATTTACCAGCAAATTACATTAATTCATCATTTTTGATAGCTGAGTAGTATTTCATTGTATAAATGTACCACATTTTCATTATCCACTCACCAAATGTTGGACATTTGGATTGATTCCATGACTTTAGTATTGTAAACAGTGCTTCTATGAACATGGTCATGCTTGTGCTATCGAGGTGAGTTTTTGCTGTATGGGGAGATTATTCCCAAAAGTGGAATAGCAGGGTCACATGGCATGTCAATCTTTAACTTTTTTAAGAATCACCCGAAGGCTCGCCATAGTGGTTGTATGAGTCTGTATTCCCACCAGCAATGTAGGAGAGAGTTCCCCTCTCTCCACATGCTCTCCAGCATTTGGTGTTGTTTGTATTGTGGATTTTTCCATCCTCACTGGGGTGAGATGTCAGGGAGGTTTTGATTTGCATTGCCCTGAAGGCTAAGGATATGGAGCATCTTTTAAGATATTTGTTAGACATTTTAATTTCGTCCCTGATAAAGTTTCTTTTAAGTTCCAAAGCCCATTTTTTAATTGGCCCAGTTCTTTTTGCACTCTGGATAATAGGGCTCTATCAGATATGTGGTTAGTGAAGATTTTCTCCCATTCTGTGGGTTGCCTTTGAGCTTGTGTTACAATCTCTTTATCTGAACAGGAGCTCTTTAATTTCATATGATCCCATCTGTTGAGTGTTGGTTATAGTGACTGTGCTATTGGATGTCGGTTTAGGCAGTGTTGTCCTAGCCCAATCAGCTCGAGGGAGTTCCCTATCCTTTAAACTATGTTTTTTATAGTCTCTGGCCTTATATAGAGATCCTTGTTCCATTTGGAATTAAGTCTTGTACATGGTGACAAGAATAAATTTTCTTTTAATCTTCTGAATGTGGATATCTACTTTTGCCATCACCATTTATTGAAGATGCTATTCTTTTTCTTTTTTTTTTCCTTTAACATTTTTATTATTATTTCTGCTCATACAAACTTAGTAGGTACACAGTTCCCTCCCTCCCTCCTCCTCCCCCGACCCCGTGCCCCCTCCCCTCACCCCTCCCTCCCCATCCCCCAGTGCCTTCCCCCAATTCCCAGAGAATCCTTTAATGTGCATGCCAGACTCTCCTCTGGGCCCTCCTCTCCGATGACGTACAAGGACCCAGTGGCATTTCCCTGAACCCTTTCCTGTGTTTCCCTTAAGCATAGGAACACTACTGTGGCTGTCAATTCCTTGCCCCCAAGGATCTTGGTGCCTTTAGCAAACGCTAGACTTTGTGGGGTCAATAGTGTGTGGGACATTGTGCAGGGCATGCAAAGTCCAATTATGATTGCCTCGGCCCTAACTTATGTGGAGTATCTCGCATATCATTACTCCTCCCATCCTTGTGCTCTTACAATCTTACCGCCTCCTCTTCCGCAAATTTCCCTGAGCTTCAGGATGGGGAGAGATTAGGCTAGCCAAGTTCTAAGTGGTTGATATAGAGTCTCTGAAGTTCTGGATTATGGTTCATTGATTTTCTTTTGCAGTTTTGCTGCTCCTGCAATGCTCTTCACTCCATCCTGATGGGTATTGTATTTCACCCCTTGCAGTCATTGATGGAGGTCTATTTTCTCTGCTGTAACATGGTCCCATCTTCTTGTTTCTGGTATGGCCCTCCTACCCCATCTCTCCTGTTCATAATCTAAGCAATTACTGTAGGTATTACAGAGATTTATCTTTGAGTAGACACTAGGTGGGCTGGGTGGGTTTGGTACTAGGAGCCACCTAATAGGGAGTATATATGGCGCTTAATTTTCTAGGTCTGGAATATCACTAATTGTTTTCTAATAACATCCATTTCCTGGCAAATACCAGTAATTCATTTTTGATGGCTAGTAGTACTCCACTGTATAGATGTAACACAGTTTCCTTATCACTCGTTCAACTGTTGGACATTTGGGTTGATTCCATGACTTTGCTATTGTAAACAGTGCTGCTATGAACATGGTTGTGCTTCTGCTATTGAGGTGAATTTTTGCCCTAAAGTGGAATAGCAAGGTCATATGGCATTTCAATCTTTAACCTCCTTAAGAATCTCCAGACGGCTCACCAGAATGGCTGTATGAGCCTGCATTCCCACCAGCAATGTAGGAGAGTTCCCCTCTCTCCACATCTTCTCCAGCATTTGGTGTTGTTCGTATTGTGGATTTTTGCCATCCTGAATGGGGTGAGATGATATCTCAGGGAAGTTTTGATTTGCATTTCCTTAATGGCTAAGAAGGGGAGCATTTTTTGAGATATTTGTTAGACATTTTAATTTCATCTCTGGTAAAGTTTCTTTTAAGTTCCAGGACCCATTTTTTAATTGAGCCATTTGTTTCTTTGGTGTTTAGTTTTCTAAGTTCTTTGTGCATTCAGGATAGCAGAGCTCTATCAAATATGTGGTCAGTGAAAATTTTCTCCCATTCTGTGGGTTGCATTTGAGCTCGTGTTACAATCTCTTTATCTGAACAGAAGCTCTTTAATTTCACAAGATCCCAACTGTTGAGAGTTGGTAGCAGTGACTGTGCCATTGGATGTCTGTTTAGGAAATGTTGGCCTACCCCAATCAGCTCGAGGGAATTCCCTACTCTTTCACCTATGATTTTTATAGTCTTTGGCCATATATCAAGGTCCTTGATCAATTTGGAATTAAGTTTTGTACATGGTGACAAGTACGGGTCCAGTTTTACTCTTCTGCATGTGGAGATCCAGTTTTGTCAGCACCATTTGTTGAAGATACTGTTCTTTTTCCATTGGATTTTTTGGGCCCCTTTGTCGAAGACCAAATGGCTGTATTTTTGTGAGCTTATATCTGGGTCTTCAAGCCTTATCCATTGAACTGTGGCTCTATTTTGGAGCCAGTACCAGGTTGTTTTTATAACTATGGATTTGTAGTATAGACTAAGATTTGGTATGGTGATACCTCCAGCAGTATTTTTGTTACTCAGGATAATCTTTCCTATCCTGGGTCTTTTGCGCCTACATATGAATTTTGAGATTGTTTGATCAACTTCTTTAAAAAATTTCTTTGGAATTTTAATTGGTATAGCATTGAATTTGTATTGCCTTTGTAGGATGGTCATTTTTACGATGTTGATTCTGCCAATCCAGGAACATAGGATATCTTTCCACCTTCTGGTGTCTTCTGCAATTTCTTTCTTGAGGGTTTTAAAGTTTTCATTGTAAAGGTCTTTTACCTCCTTGGTTAGGTTTGTATCAAGGTATTTCATTTTTTTAGGCGGTATAGTAAATGGGATTGTTTCTCTCAAGGCTTTTTCACTTCTTTCTGGGCATATAGGAAGGCCACTGATTTTAGTACATTTATTTTGTATCCTGCCGTCCTGCTGAACATCTCAATTAGTTCCAGGAGCTTCCTGGTGGAGTTTTTGAGATCACTCAGATATAAGATCATGTCATCTGCAAATAGGGATAGCTTAAATTCTTCCTTGCTGATTTGAATTCCTCTTATGTCCCTTTCTTGTCTTATGGCTTCAGCTAACACTTCAAGTACAATATTGAATAGAAGTGGTGAGAGTGGACAGCCTTGTCTAGTTCCTGATCGAAGTGGGAATGCTTCCAGCTTTTCTCCATTGAATATAATCCTTGCTGTGGGCTTGTTGTATACAGCTTTTATTATATTGATAAAGGTTCCTTCCATTCCTACTGTCTAGTGTTTTGATCATAAAAGGCTGTTGGATCTTGTCAATGGCTTTTTCTGCATCTATCGAGAGTATCATGTGGTCTTGGTATTTGGACTGGTTTACATGATGAATTACATTTATTGATTTGCGTATGTTGAACCACCCTCGTGTGCCAGGGATGAAGTCTACTTGGTCCCTGTGAATGATCTTTTCGATATGTTTTTGAATCTGATTTGCTAAGACTTTGTTGAGAATCTTTGCGTCTGTGTTCATCAGAGAGATTGGCCTATAGTTTTCTTTTGTAAGTGTATCTTTATTAGATTTTGGGATTAAAACGATATTAGCTTCATAGAAGGAATTTGGTAGTGTTCCTTCGTTTGATATTTGATGGAACAATTTAAGGAATATTGGTGTTATTAACTTCTTAAATGTCTGGTAGAACTCTGTGCTGAATCCATCTGGTCCAGGACATTTTTTGGTGGGAAGATTCGAGATTAGTTCTTCAATTTCCTCATGTGTTATAGGACTATTTAAATAATTCACAACATCCTGATTCAATTTAGGTTAGTTGTTTACTTAGAAATTCATTCATCTCTTTGTGTTGTCAAGCTTCACAGAGTATAAGTTTTTGAAATATGACATTATAATTGTCTGGACAGCTATTCAATATTGTACTTGAAGTGTTAGCTGAAGCCATAAGAAAAGAAAGGGACATAAAAGGGATTTGAATCGGCAAGGAAGAAGTCAAGCTATCCCTATTTGCATATAACATGATCTTATACCTGAGTTATCCCAAAAACTCCAAAAGGAAGCTCCTGGAACTAATTGAGAAGTTCAGCAGGGTAGCAATACAATATAAATGTACAAAAATCAATGGCTTTCCTATATTCCCAGAATGAAAGAAGTAAAAAGCCCTGAGAGAAGCCATCCCATTTACTATAGCCCCTAAAAAAGTGAAATACCTTGGTATAAAACTAACCAAGGAGTAAAAGACCTTTACAATGAAAACTTTAAAACCCTCAAGAAAGAAATTGCAGAAGAAGACCAGAAGGTGGAAAGATATCCCATGTTCCTGGATGGCAGAATCAACATCGTAAAATTGACCATCCTACCAAAGGCAATATGCAAACTCAATGCTATGCCAATTAAAATTCGAAAGCAATTCTTTAAAGAAGTTGGCCAAACAATCTCAAAATTCATATGTAGGCACAAAAGACCCAGGATAGGAAAGACAATCCTGAGTAACAAAAACACTGCTGGAGGTATCACCATACCAAATCTTAGTCTATACTACAAATCCATAGTTGTAAAAACAACCTGGTACTGGCTCCAAAATAGACACACAGATCAATGGATAAGGTTTGAAGACCCAGATACAAACCCACAAAAATACAGCCATTTGGTCTGTGACAAAGAGGCCCAAAATATCCAATGGAAAAAGAACAGCATCTTCAACAAATGGTGCTGGCAAAACTGGATCTCCACATGCAGAAGATTAAAACTGGACCCGTACTTGTCACCATGTACAAGAATTAATTCCACATGGATCAAGGACCTTGATATCAGGCCAGAGACTATAAAAAAATAACTGAACGGATAGGGAACTCCCTTGAGCTGATTGGGCTAGGCCAACATTTCCTAAACAGACATCCAATGGCACAGTCACTGCTACCAACTTAACAGTTGGGATCTTGTGAAATTAATGAGCTTCTCTTCAGATAAAAGACTGTAACATGAGCTCAAATGCAACCCACAGAATGGGAGAAAATCTTCACTAACCAAATATCTGATAGTGCTCTATTATCCAGAGTGCACAAAGAACTTAGAAAACTAAACCCCAAGGAAACTAATGACCCAATTAAAAAATGGGCCCTGGAACTTAAAAGAAACTTTACTAGGGATAAAATTAAAATGTCTAACAAATATTAAAAAATGCTCCACTTCCTTAGCCATCAAGGAAATGCAAATCAAAACTTCCCTGAGATTCATCTCACCCCATTCAGGATGGCAAAAATCCACAATACGAACAACACCAAATGCTGGAGAGGATGTGGAGAGAGGGGAACTCTCCTACATTGCTGGTGGGAATGCAGGCTCATACATCCTCTCTGGCGAGCCATCTGGAGATTCTTAAGGAGGTTAAAGATTGAAATGCCATATGACCCTGCTATTCCACTTTTGGGAATAACCCCCATACAGCAAAAATTCACCTCAATAGCAGAAGCACAACCATGTTCATAGCAGCACTGTTTATAACAGCAAAGTCATGGAATCAACCCCAATGTCCAACAGTTGACGAGTGGATAAGGAAACTGTGTTACATCTATACAATGGATTACTACTCAACCATCAAAAAATGATGAATTACTGGAATTTGCCAGGAAATGGATTTCATTAGAGACAATTTTATTGAGTGAAGTATCCCAGACCCAGAAAAGTAAGCGCCGTATGTACTCTCTAATGGGTCGCTCCTAGTACCAAACCCACCCAGCCCACCTAGAGACACTCAAAGATAATTCTCTGTAACACATTAATTGCAAGGAGTATGAATTGGCGGGGGGGTAGGAGGGCCACACCTGAAAAGGATATAGCAGACCATGTAACAGCAGAGAAAATAAGCCTCCATTATGGACTGTGATTAAGCAATGAGACATTTGGTTAAGTTCACAGACTTTTCGTTCCTGATCATCTACAACTGAGGGGGTGTGATCTCACCAGAAGGGGATGGCATATAGTCTGGCAGGTAATAAGTAACCATTTTGCAAATGAGTGACTGACCCCTCCCTCACTGTGGTTTCCTACTTTTATTGCATCTACCTTTGAATATACTCTTATAACAAGACCCTAGTTTAACAGTTTTTTATCTCTGGCCAGGGGGTGACATCCAATACCCATCAGGATGGAGTGAAGGGAATTGCAGGAGAAGCAAAACTGCAAAAGAAAATCAACAAACCATAATCCAGAACTTCAGAGAATCTATATCAACCACCTAGAACTTGGCTAGCCTAATCACTCCCCATCCTGAAGCTCAGGGAAATTTGCGGAAGAGGGGTGGTAAAAGTGTAAGAGCACAAGGATGGTAGGAGCAATGATTTGCAAGATACTCCACACAAGTTAGGGTCGAAGCAATCATAATTGAACTTTACATGCCGGCACAATGTCCAGAATACTATTGTCCCCACAANNNAGTCTAGCATTTGCTAAAAGCACCAAGATCCTTGGAGGCAAGATTGACAGCCAAAATATTGTTCCTATACTAAAGGGGAACACAGGAAAGGGTTCAGGGAAATGCCGCTGGTCCTTGTATGTCATCAGAGAGGAGGACCCAGAGGAGAGTTTGGCATGCACATTAAAGGTTTCTCGGGGATTGGGGGGGGAGGGGGACAGGGTGGGGTGGGGAGGGGAGGGAGGGGAGGGGAGGGCAAGCAGAGGGGTGGGGGGAGGAGGAGGGAGTGAAGGAATCAGTGTACCTATTAAGTTTGTATAAGCAGTGTTAAAAAAAAATGTTAAAAAAAAGAAAGGGATTGCTTTCTGACTTTTTTCAAACATTCTCCACATGTGTTTGCATAGTAGTCATAAAATATCTATGTTTCTTTAGGGAAGAAGCATAACTATGCTATCATCTTGTTCAAAATCCTTGTATATTCTCATAAATCTGAGACAGTGAGAGACAGAGAGGTAAAACATGTACAAAGACAAAATATATCTAACATAAAAAATACCTCTTTCCAATTAATGCTCCCTATAACCTCCTTTTTCCATTGAGGCCACATTTCTTAAAGATTTCATTACCTCTTATTAATTCATAAGGGTATGAATAAACAATTTGGCATTTCATTGTTAAAAAAAAAGAAATTCATCCATCTCTTTTGTGTTGTTAAACTTCACAGAGTATAAGTTTTTGAAATATGACGTTATAATTCTCTGGACAGCTTTCATTGTGTCTCAGAGATTTTGGTAAGTTGTATTTTCATTATCGTTCGCTTTCAGGAAATCTTGAATTTCTTTTTTAATTTCTTCCTGAATCCAGTTCTCATTAAGCATCATATTGTCAAGTTTCAAGGAGTTAGTGTATTTTCTGTCGTTTGTTGTGTTGTGGATTTCCAGCTTAGGCCATGGTGGTCTATTAGGGCACTGGTTAGAATTTCAACTTTTTTGTATATGTGTAGATTCATTTTGTGGCCCAATATGTGATCTATTTTGAGATCGTTCCGTGTGCTGCTGAGAAAAATGTGTATTCTTTGATGCGTGGATGAAAAGTTCGATAGAGATCTGTAAGGTCCATTTCTTTAAGGGTTTGATTAAGGTCCAAAGTGTCTCTGTTAAGCTTTTGACCTGTTGATCTATCCCATGTTGAGAGGGTGGTGTTGAAGTCCCCAAGAATTATCGTTTGGGGGTTGATTTCTTGCTTTAGAGGCTGTAGGGTTTTTTAATGAATGTGGAGGGGCCCATATTGGGTGCACATTGTGCAGTCTTCCTGGTGAATTGTACCTGTGACTAAAATGCAGTATCCATCTGTGTGTCTTATGATTTTCATTGGCTTGAAGTCCACTTTGTCTAAAAGGATAATTGCTACCCCTGCCTGTTTCCTGGTTCCATTAGCTTGCACAATTTTGGACCAGCCTTTCATTTTTAGGATGTGCCTATTTTGTGGTGAGATGAGTTTCCTGAAGACAGCAGATTGTTGGATTGTGGTTTTTAATCCAAGTTTGTAATCTGTGTCTTTTAATCGGTGAGTTAATACCATTGACATTTAATGTTATAATGGAGAAATTCTTTTTAATTCTGGACATTTTTTATATTTAGTAGATTTTGTAAGCGTATTGTTTGATATTTATGTTTTGGTGGTGTTTACTTTCCTTCTGTGTTCCTGGATATGCTTGTTCTTTTCTTCAAGCTTGAGTATCTATTCTAGCATTTTTTTATTCAGTTGTGTGTGTGTGCGCGTATGTATGTGCGTGTGCATGTGTGTGTGTGTGTAGAACCACGGACGAATTCGCGAACCACCATGGCTGCCTCCACCTCCTTCTGCCCCGGGATTCACAGGCTCAGCTCTACCAGGACCAGAAGCGCAGGCCACCCCCCCCACTTCCACCTGGCGTCTATACGTGGGATCTGGGATCCGAACTCAGGACCTTCTGCCTGTAAGGCAGAGGCTTAACCCCTGAGCCACCTCTCCAGCCCTCTAGCATTTTTTGAAGGCCTGGTTTGGTAGACATGTATCCCTTTAAGTTGTCTTTGTGCTGAAAAACTTTTCTTTCTCCCTCAACCATGACAGATAGTTTTGCTGGGTATATCAGTCCGGGTTGCCATTTTTGCTCATTTAATACTTGAAGTATGTCTCTCCAAGCTCTTCTTGCTTTTACTGTTTCCATTGAGTAGTCATTTGTTATTCTAATAGGTTTACCTTTAAAAGTGAGTTGCTTTTTTTCTCTTGAAGCTAAGCACCTTTTCTTTGTCTTGAATGTGGAGTGTTTTGACTATTATTTGCCTTGGTGATTTTCTTTTGGTCATATCGTTTGGAGTGCGGAATGCCTCTTGTATTTGGATGGGCCACTTTTTTAGTTGTGGGAAGTTTTCATTTATGATGAATTGAAATATTTCCTCCGGTGTGGTATTTTGGGATTCTTGCTCTGGTATTCCATGAATGCGCATGTTAGGCTTCTTCAGGGTGTCCCATATCTCTTGAATGTTCCCTTAAGTATCTTTTTGGCTTTAACAATCTCTTCCATTAAGCTGGTTAATTCTCCCACTTTGTCTTCAAGATCTGAAATTCTATTTTCTGCTTCATTTGTTCTGCTGATAAGACTCTCTGTTGAGTTTTGGGTTGAAGATAACTTGTCTTTTAGTTCAATTTTAAACTCTGCCTGAGACTGTTTCAACTGCTATGCCTATTTTTGTTTCTTGAACTGTTTTTCTTAACTCCTCCAAGTGCCTGTTGTGTTCCTGTTCAAAGTGGTTGATTCGGTTGTTTAACTCTTCTTAGATTTCCTCTTTCATAGTATTAATCATGGTAATGATCATACTCCGAATGTCGTTATGTTGGGTCTGGCTTTCTTGGCTATTTTCTGTGTATTTGTTCTGGTCGGAATCCATCAATGGGGTTAATTCTTTCGGTGGGAGATTTGTCTCTTTTGGTTTTGTTTCTCATGGATCTGCACTTTGACTTGGGCATTGTTATTTTGTTTCTTAGGTCCTTTCAGTTTCTGTGTGTTTTTCACTGAACTGATTTAGTTGGTATTATTACTCTTGCCAGTTATTACTAGTACTCGTCTTGGATTGGGTATGTTTGTCTTTTGTTTTTGTTATTTCCTAGATGAGGATATTAGGCTGTTAATATATCAGTTAAGTCAGGTTAAGTAGATAAGGTTGGATATTAGTATGGTAGTGCACTTTTGCGATTTATTATCTTAGTGATATGTGAGGGTGAGTGGTGTTCTCCCTGGAGTTGTGTATGTTCTTTGGGTGGCTGTATGGAGAAGTTGATCTACAGCAATTGATACTAGAAAGGATCAGTAAGGTGAAAAAAAGGAGGTTTACTTATCTTTGGGCTGCATGTAAAGAATCTCTCCCACATGATAAGATGATTGTAGAGGACTCCAGATGTATGGCCTTTGTCCCTTGGAGTTTTGCTTGAGTTTCCTTTGGACTCTATTGAATTCTGAGCAGCAGTGTGTCTTCCCTGGACCTCGTGCCTAGGTCCCCGGGTGGCCAGAGAGCCAGAGGGTCTGATGTTGATGGCAGAATTCTTCACCCGGGACCTGGGACTTGTCTTAGAGCCCACCCAAGCTCCAGGGATGAAGGAATGTGAGCAAGTCCTGTCTGGCTGAGGCGCAGGCGTTAGGAAGAAAGGGGCTGTGGTCCAGGGCAGGGCCCAGGCGAATCTGGAGGCCGCCTGGGTGCCGCTGGGAGACGGGGGCACCGGGTGGGGGGACTGGGCAGACTCACTCACCTGGGACCTGGCGGACCTGGCAGGCGAGCAGGGGAAGAATCACAACTTAATATGCCACAGAAGCCTGAGCCCATCCTAGAGCAGACAGCCTGAACAGAATCCTGGGGCCCACACAAGCCAACACACATGAGGATAAGAGGGAGATGGATAGATTGGTGAAGGGAGAAAGAGAGTAAGAGGGAAGGAAAAAAATCCCTGAGCAAGTTTTCTTTCAAGCAAGAAAATGCTTACACATGGGCAACTCTACCCATACAAAGGCCCTCTTGAATATTTTAATGCCACCTATAAAGAGGTTCATTAGTGACAAATTACATTGTATCCACGAGTGGACATAGACCACAATTTTTGCAAGAGAATGCTTAAAATCTATAGACTTCACACACACACACACACACACACACACACACACACACACACACACACAAGAAAGAAAGGCGGCAATCAAGAGTTAATAGATTTCTTGCTCCTATACTCAAGTTAAAATGAGAAAGAATAGAAGTTAAATGGCATAATGCGATCATATGTAAACTAGTTTTAAATAAAACATAAATATCTTTATTTATATTAGTTTCCTCAAGAAGTTGGGGAACAAAGATAAAAGTGGGCCATTTGGACAGGAGGGTTTAATGATAAAAACATCAGCAGGCACTTGAGGAATACTTTCTTGGGACCTCTTCAAACTAAACTTATGCTGGGTATTTAGATCATGTTGCTAAGAGAGATCACTGAGCCCCATTGTCAAGACTCATGATGACACAAGTTTGAGAGTTCTGTCTTACTCACTTCTAGATTCGTGATTTGGAGACCAAGAGCCAGAAAAAAGTGTACTCTGATCTATTCAAATTTGTAGCCTACTGTTCAGTAAAAACAAGACATGTTGAGGGGCTAAAGAGATGGCTCAGGGGAGAAGCCTCTGCCTTGAAAGCAGAAAGACCTGAGTTCCAATCCCATGTAAACATGCCAGGCAGAACAGGAGTGAAACACAGACTGTCTATTCTTCTCTTGTCTGTGGCATCATTCTTTATTTATTTATTTGGGAGTGAGTGAGGAAAAAAGAGAGATGAAGAGACAGAGAGAGACAGAACAAACTTACCATGGTGCACTTGTAGAGGTCAGAGAACAACTTTTAGAGATCAGGTTTCTCGCTCTCTCCTTCCACCCTGTGGACTTCCAGGGATCCATCTCAGATGGCCATGTTTGTGATTGGATGTCTTTCCTGCTGAGCTATCTCATAGACTCACAGTCATGATAATTGTTAAGTACAAAATGAAGAAAGGTGTCACCTACTCACTTGTTCCTTAGAAAAAATGACATCTTGTCCTATAGTTAATAGACTTCATTACACCGTGACAGTCTGGACACTCTAGACTGTCAGCAGTTCCTAAACCCTCTCCTTATTCATGCAGTGAATGGACCCCAGTCACCAAGCAGTCATGCCACACCATAGTGTATAGACAAAGACTGTAGGTGGGTTCCTCTCACAGACACTACCTCTTGCTACTCAACTTTAGTTACATATCTTATTACCTATACAAGGACTAGTTACATGCCATATTACCTACACTAGTACTGGGACCTGTGCAAATATCACTATAGCAAGAAGGTACACTGCCACACACCACATGGGGAAGGATGACCATATAGTGATTCCTTCAACAGATGATCTCCCAACCCCAAGACTGTTCAGTTTCAATTACCTTCTTATGATCCATAAAGGGGGCCATACAACTATTCTTCCTCAACCTACCTTTGGTTCTATTACTATCAAACCAATGATTTGTTGGGGGTAACTTATAGGAGTCTACATTGGGCTGTTTGTCCCCTGTGGATGCTCAGTTATCACACAGTCCATCTTCAGCTCCAAAGTCCATGCAGCTGATCTTTCACAACTTGTCTTTGGTGTTGTGATCCTGCCTACTATGACAAGTGTTGTGTGAACACAAACATCTATCCACCCAGGACAGACCTTATACCTAGATCCCATTTGGTAAACCAATGAGTTTGTTAGCTTCCTTACAGGAGTAAGGAATGGTGAGGGTTACTTACAGGTTCAGGGATGATACAAATGCAACTACATCCTCAGAAAAACCACTTTAGGGTGATTGAGACTCACAGGAGAGTCTCCTTCACACTTCTGCACTGCTTGATGTCTCTCTCAGACTGTTCCCTGGCCTCTTGCAAGCTTCCAGAATGCTCAAGTCTCCTTTAGACTGCACGAACTGCTCTACAGTATTTTGCAGACTTCTTGACTGTTTAGAGTCCCTTCCAAACTCTGGAGCTCTCCAGGGTCTCTTTTAGTCTGGTCAAGACTACTACTTAGCTAGAAAAAGAGCTCACTGAGGGTTCATGGAGTAGGTGGGGCAGAAAGTATTTGATCCTGGGGAAGAAAAAGGAAAACTCCCCACAGATGGTGTTCTGCTTGATCTTCAACAATGCACCATGAAAAATTTTGCTTTGCTTGTTAGAAAAAATGAAAGGATTGTTGCTGCAGGATGTGTGGGTGCTATTTCCTTGAGCCGAGTTCTATCCTTGGAGGTGTGAAAGGTTTCCATTCAGATATCTGGAATGCTAAGAAATTAGCCTCATTCAAATGTAAAGAAAAGAAAGAAAGAAAAAAAGAAAGAAAGAAAAAAGAAGAAGGAAGGAAGGAAGGAAGGAAGGAGGAAGGAAGGAAGGGAAGGAAGGAAGGAAGAAGGAGGAAGAAGGAAGGAAGAAGGAAGGGAAGGAAGGAAGGAAGGAAGGAGCAGGAAGAAGGAAGGAAGGAGGAAGGAGCAGGGAAGAAGGAAGGAAAGAAGGAAGAAGGAGAGAGCAGGGAAGGAAGGAAGGATGGGGAGGAAGGAGGGAGGATGAGGGGAGGAGAGGAGGGAGAGAGGGAGGAAGGGAGGGAGGAAGGGAGGAAGGCCAAAGGAAGGAGGGATGGTGAGAGGGAGGGAGGGAGGAAGGAGAAGGAAGGGAGGAGAAGAGAAAGGGAGAAGGTCTGAAGACTTTTCAACCTGGCAGTGAGTTCTGACTTAGAGTGAGTGCTCTATCTGAATTAGATGTGACCCAGAGCCATGCTGCTCAATGTTTCATCAGCACTTCTTAGTCTCTTATGGAAATGAAGAACTTCTACACTACATCCTAATATTAGTCTCTGCTTTAAGGACATGCCCTTGTAAGCACATTTGAAAGAGATCAATCAATAGGAACTCAGAGCATCTAATTTGACTTAAACAACATGTTTAGTTATCTTAAGACACCACAAGACAAACCTATCCATCTTTAGAACCCAGCTCTCCATGCATGTCATGAGACTCGGTGACAGGCTGGTCCCCACTTTCTTTCCCAGGGTGTGACCAGTAAGTGACTTATGTACAACACAGAGCACACATAGAGGTAGTTGCCCCTCACTCCACCCACCATAGTTCTGTCTCTATTTTCAGAGACATTTCAGCCAAAGTCTCATGACTTAGAGGGATTCCAGCATTGCTCCTTATGGTACCAATTCCCAACAGGCAGATTGGCAGCCTGGGTAAATTTTACATGGTGATACACACTACTATGCCTAGGGTGTCTAATGTAAAGAGATAGGCCTATGCTGGTCATCTTTGGCTACTAATGCAGAGAGCCTGGCTGGGCTGCACCCCTTTCTCCAGACATCACAATCCTATTTAGAGAAAATGGAGAGATTCCATGGCTTAAAAGGTGCTGAACAACAAGTCATACTTCATACCAAAACTGAAGTGAAGCCTATCAGTCATGGGGCCCAGCTTTAAAAGGGAGTCACAGTGAGTTGTGCATTATCAAATGAGATTTCAAAAACAGTTGTGTCACTCTGGCTCTACTTGGCAAAGTCCCTTAAGCAATTTTGGCTTTGGATGGGGTTTCTCAAGACAAGAGAGGGTGCTCGCTCATTTCAGGGCTGAAGCTGCTAAGGGGTGTGCTAGTAAGGGGCATGCTGCCAAGGTAGTTAATCTGAGTTTTCTTTTGCTGACGCAAGCTTTCACCTGAGTCACTGTTTTTCTGGAGTCTTCTAAGAATGTCCTTGCCTACACCAATATACCACTGCAAGTATTGGGAAGCACTTAGGGATACGGGCCAGTCTTATATTGTGGAGGGAGGGATTAGGTGAGGGGGGAGCAGTGACAAATCTTCATGCCAGGTGGGCAAGGCAGCGAAAAGCGCGGCAATTCTCTTTGGTAAGTTGTTCCTCACAAACTCAGTCGATTCAAGAGCAGAATAAGACAAATTGGGAATTGGGGGGGCAAATTGCTCCCTTTCTGGAAGACACAATAATATCCTTTGGCTTTGGGGTAGTAGCATTCAGGAGTCAGGGGGGAGGAGGAGGCAGGGGGAGGGAGGGGGGGGCGGAGGCAGGGAGGGGAGGGTTCATAGACGGGGGGAGCAGGGGCCTTCCACTAATGTTTCCGTGTGTACTCCTCCTTCCT
>JALPQD010001108.1:0-90901 GCA_023101885.1 Typhlomys cinereus | reverse complement strand
TTCCATTGCATCAGGGGAAGGGGTGAGGGCACATGACAAAGGCCTCCCCAATGTAGGATTGCATGGGATGCCCTGCCTGAATTAAGTGTAAGAAATTTATGGGTCAGAAGACCCTTGGTTAGGATGACAAAGGGAGTATCCCCTTTTACTTCCCTTTTTTTAAATTAAATCTGTGAGGGTGTGATTGGAGCACTCAATGACAGCTTCCTCCTGGGGGTTATGAGGAATAGTGGTGGTGTGTGTAATATGCCAGGAACCACAAAAGAAGCAAAAATGACTACAGGCAAACAAGGGCTACTATCAGTTTTAATCTCTCAGGGTATGCCCATGGAGGCCATGGCTGCCAGAGTGTAGCAATGACTTGGGAAGCAGTTTTGGATGAGGCAGAGCTGGCAAAGATGAATTTGGAATGTGTTAATAATCACATGGGCATATTTTTGTTTGCCAAAGGAAGGGACGTTGCTATGTCCATTTGCCAGAAGCATTAGGCTCGAGGCCATGTGGGTTAACATTTTGTGGCCATAAGGGCCCCTAAAGGCAAAAGTGGAGCACATTTGGAAGAAGCCCAAACAAGGTGCTTGCAAGCTTGAATGGACAAATCAGGAAACAGCCGGCTAAAGAAGAAAAAGTTAAGGTGAAGCCCATGATATAGTTGTGGCCTGTTGTAAAGGAGAGGCAGAAAGAACTTAGATATAAGAATCAATGGTGGCATTACCAGCTGCCAAAGGCCAGGTAAGTTAGAGAGGGAGCAAATGTACTGAATAAAGAAAGGGGCTGTGCATGCTTCTAGAGTCTCCTTAGAGCCCACAATGCTCTATCGAGAGGGCTGATAGAGTGATAAAAGCTTGCCCAGGGGAGGACATGAGTGTCTGTACCACATATTGACTGTCAGAGAAAATATTTAAAGCTTCAGGGTAGGCCTTCAAAACTTCCTTCACAGTGAAGAGCTCACCCAATTGGACCAAGCCAAGATTGAGGGTCCGGCTTTCTAAGGAGGTAGGTATAGAAGTGTTTATTGGCATCAGTAAGAGCGGTGGCAGCATGAGGAATGGGCTGTGAGCAAGGGTTAGCATAAGAGTGGGATCTTAGAGGGAGGGCAGGCAAGGGTTGAAGTAGCCCAGGAGAAGGGAAGTGGGAATCCAATGTGCCAGTGAACTCTTGTAACAAGGCAAAAGTAGTAGGATAGTATCAGAGGGTACAGTGAGCCCTATTGATTTGAGATGAGCCAGTGTCCTGAGGGAAATATAAGTCTCTCAGGGGTTGGTCTTGGGGAGTATGGGAATTCCTTAAATTACGAAGATCTGGATATAATATCTATGTGGTGCTGTACTGGGGTGGAGGTTGCTCAGTAAAAAACTTCTAGTGAGGGGAGCAGGGGAGAGGGGAGGGAGCATCCAGCTTGTCCCACTTGTCCTGCTCATCTTGCTCAGCCACAGTGGTGGTCCCCAGCATGGTCCCAGTTGCTGCCATCAGTTCTGGAAAGGCAAGGTGTGCAGGAGTTGCTTGCAGCCAGGGCAGGCTGCTCCCTGGATAAAGGAGAGGCAGGGTCATGCTAAATGTGATTGGTGGCTGGGATTTGCCCCCGCTCCCCCGAGTGACCGCCCTGTGCATGGATGGCCAGCCAAGCACCTCTGGGCTCTCAGTGACCACAGTGGGGACAGGAGCACAGAGAGCAAGGGCTCAGCAGTGAGGGCAGGGTGGGCCTGGGACACTCGGGAAGGGGCTGCCAGAGCTATTGGGGAGAAGGAGGCCAGCAAGGCCTGCAGGAGTGGGGATTTCCCTTCATCTGCTAGAGAAGAGGCTAGGACCTCATGAGCAGGTTGCACTGAGGGACTTGCAAGAGTGGAATGTATTGCAATCACTATGGGAAAGAATGAGGCAGAAAGAGCCTTACCTTGGGACTCACTGCAAGTGTCTGTGAGTGTAGGGGTTGTTAGGCGCAAAACCTGCTTCTGGATGATACATTACCAACTGTCTCCCCCCTTTGGAAGTAGAGAACTTCCAAGTTTGCATCACTTCTGTTTCTCTTAGAAACTGGCTGGGCTGTTCTTCCCCCAAAGGTCCTTTCCTGCTTATCTGAGATATGTTAATGCATATGCACAGACCAAGTAACTCTGGTTTGAGGCATACATTCCTTTCTCTTCTAGCAGCAAGGTGCTATGCCTGCTTAGCATACCTGGCAACATGTCTGGTCCCACAACAAGTGAATGTAACGAAAATGTATGCACTTTACATAATCCTGTAAAGAATTTGGCCCTGCTCCTTGATTATAAAACCCGTGTACATAACAATAAAGTTGGCTTGGATGATTAGAGGACATCCAAGGCCCCCTCTGACCCAAACCCTGAAACTTTTAATTCCTACCACTTCCACTTCTGTTTCTTGCATTTTTAGGTCCGGATTTGTGCTGGTTCATGGGCCTGGACATGTGAGAAGAACGTGGACCCAAATATCAAGGTCCTATATGTGTTTGGTGACTACCCAGGGGGCCACATTAAGGACTTCATCCAAGACCCTTTTGAGGTCTTTCTCCGATACCTTAATGTGCCAAGAATGCAGCAGGCAGAGAAGGGTGGAACATTGAGGGGCCCTAGCTGGGGGCAGGAGGTTACCAATAGTTACTGACCACTAATCCAAAATACCTCCAGGCTTTTTGGGGATCCCTCTGTCTTTACCTAGGGCAGAATGTCCATGTCCCTGTTCAGGCACCAGATGTTGCAGTGGCAGGCACAGCAGCAGTGACCAGGAGCTCTGCTGGTGGCTGCAGTGACCAAGCTGCAAGACACTACAGGAGTGAGGACTATGACAGACACAACTAAGGGACAGGGAGACAAGCACCAGAGACAGCATGCAGGGGAGAAAGATGCTGTCCACTTTATTGTGCAGGAACAAAGACATATACAGGGGGAGCTGGCCAATGCAGCCACAGGGGACCCTTTTTCATGGGCCAACTGGAACAAAAGTTCTGACTGTCATTCTAAAGCACCTAGAGGTAGAGAAGGGGAGGGAGAATCTGGCTGGGAGTGGCCCAGGCCACCAGTAAGTGTGCTTAACTAGCTTGTGAAGAGAGTGGCTTTGGCTCACTGTGCAGCATGAATGCAACAGTCACCTAGGCCTGGACCCTGTGCTCACTTACAAATATATACAAAATGTATGTTTGTCTTCCCTCCCTTTATTCCATATCCTTCCCTCACTCTGATAAATAAGAAAAATCTAATTTTTAGAAAGTGATATGAAAAATCTTTTCAGCAGTCAACTATATTCAAACTGTTATACTCTTATGCATTCTCAGTGCTTAGCGCTGGACTATGAATTTATTATTAATTTCTTTCTTCTTTTTATAAATTTTTTAAATTTTTTATTATTATTTATTCAACTGTGTGCATGTGCGTGTGTATGTGCATGCGCGCCCGCGTGTGTGTGTGTGTCTGTGTATGTGTAGAAACACTGACGAATTCGCGAACCACCATGGACGCCTCCACCTCCTTCTGCCCCGGGATTCACAGGCTCCGCCCTACCAGGACCAGAAGCGCAGGCCGCCCCCGCTTCCGCCTGGCGTCTATACGTGGGATCTGGGATTCGAATTCAGGACTTTCTGCCTGCAAGGCGGAGACTTAACCCCTGAGCCACCTCTCTAGCCCCTCTTTCTTCTTTTTTTATTATTTCCACCCATACAAAGTTGATAAGTCACCCATAGCCCTCCCTCCCTCCACCCCTCCCTGGATCCCCATGCTCCCTTCTCCCTTTTCCCCTTCCTTTCCCCCCTCCTTTCCTTTCTCCCAGTGTCTCCCCCTCCCATTCCTGGAACATCCTTTAGTGTGCATGTCAAACTTCCCTCTGGGTCCTCCTCTCTGATGAGGTGTAAGGACTCAGTGGCATTGCCTAGAGCTCTTTCTTGTGTTCCCCTTTAGTACAGGAACACTATTGTGGCTGTTAATCCCTTGCCTCTAAGTTTCCTAGTGTCTGTGATCCGTGCTAGACTTTGAGGGGTCAATGATATATTGGTCATTGCACAGGTCATGCAAAGTCCTATTATGATTACTTAGGCTCTAACTTGTGTGGAGTATCTTGCATATCATTGCTCCTCCCCATCTTTAGGCTCTTGCAATATTACTGCCCCCTCTTCTGCAAATTTCCTGAGCTTTAATGAGGAGAGATTAGGCTGGCCTTGTTCCAGTTGGTTGATGTAGAGTCTTTGATGTTCTGAACTATGGTTTGTTGACTTTTTTTCAGTATTGCTGCTCCTGGACCGCCCCTAGCTCCATCCTGATGGGTATTGGATGTCACCCCCTGGCCAGAGATAAAAGGCTGTTAAAATAGAGTCTTGTTATAATAGTAGATTCAAAGGTAGATGGAAGAAGAGTAGGAGATCGTGGTAAGGGGGAGTTCAGTCTCCCATTTGCTGGATGGTTACTTTCTATCTGCCAGACTCTATTCCCTCCCTTTCTGGTAACATCATACACCATCAGTTGCAAGTGACCAGGAAGAAAAGTCTGTGAGCTTAACCAGATGTCTCATTACTTACTTGCAGTCCTTGATGGTGGCCTATTTTCTCTGCTGTAGCATGATACCCTCTTTCCTTGTTTCTGGCGGGGCCTTACTTCCCCTTCTCTTCTGTTTATATTCTTTGCAATTACTATAGGCATTACACAGATTTCTCTTAGAGTATCACTAAGTGAGTTTGGTACTAGGATCCACCTATTAGGGACTACATACGGTGCTTAATTTTCTGTATCTGGGATACTTCACTGAATATAATTGTTTCTAATTCCATCCATTTCCCAGCAAATTTCATTAATTGATCATTTTTGATGGCTGAGTAGTATTCCATTGTATAAATGTACCACATTTTCCTTATCCACCTGTCAACTGTTGGACATTTTGGTTAATTCCATGATTTTGCTATTGTAAACAGTACTGCTATGAACATGGACATGTTTCTGCTCTCAAGGTGAATTTTTGCTGTCTGGGGGATTATATCCAAAAGTGGAATAGCAGGGTCATATGGAATTTCAATCTTTAACTGATTCACCAGATGGCTCCCCAGAGTGGTTGTATAAGCTGGCATTCCCACCAGCAATGTAGGAGAGTTACATTCTTGCCACATCCTTCCAGTATTTGGTGGTGTTTTTATTGTGGATTTTTGCCATCCTGACTGGAGTAAGATGATATCTCAGGGAGGTTTTGATTTGCATTTCTCTGATGGCTAAGAACATGTCAATTTCATCCCTGGTAAAGTTTTTTTTTAACTTCCAAGGCCCATTTTTTAATTGGGCCATTTGCTTCCTTGCACTCTGGATAATAGAGCTCTTTTATTTATTTATTTATTCAATTGTGCATGTATGCATGTGTGCCCTTGTGTGTATGTATGTATGTGTGTGTAGAACCACAGATGAATTCAGGAACCACCATGGATGCCTTCACCTCCTCCTTGTTTACTCTGCCCCGAGATTCACAGGCTCCACTCTACCAGGTCCGGAAACAACAGGCCACCCCTGCTTCCACCCTGCGTCTATACGTGGGGTCTAGGATCCGAACTCAGGACCTTCCGACTCCAAGGCAGAGGCTTAACCCCTGAGCCACCTCTCCAGCCCCTGGATAATAGAGCTCTTTCAGGTATGTACTTAATGAAGATTTTCTACCATTCTGTGTGTTGCCTTTGTGCCCGAATTACAGTATCTTTGTCTGAACAGGAGCTCTATAATTTTGTAATATCCCATCTGTTGAGTGTTGGTTGTAGTGACTGTGCTATTGGATTTCTGTTTAGGAATTGTAGGCCTAGTAAAATCAGCTCGAGGGAGTTCCCTACCATTTCAACTAAGGTTTTTATAGTCTCTGTCCTTACATTGAGGTCTTATATCCATTTGGAATTAAGTCTTCTACATGGTGACAAACTAGTCCAGTTTTAATCTTCTTCATGTGGATATGCAGTTTTGCCAGCACCATTTGTTGACGATGCTGTTCTTTTTCCATTGGATTTTTTGGTCCCATTTGTCAAAGATCAAATGTCTGTAATTGTGTGAGCTTATATCTGGGTCTTCAACCCTTATCCATTGATCTGTGTGTCTATTTTGGAGCCAGTACCAGGCTGTTTTTATAACTATGTTGTTGTAGTATAGACCAAGGTTTGATATGGTGATACTTCCAACAGTGTTTTTGTTACTCAACATTGTTTTTGCTATCCTGGGTCATATGCATTTTGAGATTGTTTGGTCGACTTCTTTAAAGAAATGTTTCGGGATTTTAATTGGTATAGCATTGAATCTGTATATTGCCTTTGGTAGCATGGTCATTTTTATGATATTGATTCTGCCAATCCAGGAACATGGGAGGTCTTTCCACCTTCTGGTGTCTTCTGCAATTTCTTTCTTTAAGGTTTTAAAGTTTTCATTGTAAAGGTCTCTTACTTCCTTCATTAGGTTTACACCAAGGTATTTCCTTTTTTTTTTTTAGGGGCTATAGTAAATGGGATTGTTTCTCTCAGGGCTTTTTCATGTCTTTCATTCTGGGCATGTAGGAATGCCACTGAATTTTGTATGTTTATTTTGTATCCTGCCACCCTGCCGAACTTCTCTATTAGTTCCAGGAGTTTATTTGTGGAGTTTTTGGGATCACTCAGGTATATGATCATGTCATCTTCAAATAGAGATAACTTGACTTCTTCCTTGCTGATTTGAATCCCTTTTATCTCCCTTTCTTGTCTTATGGCTTCAGTTAAGACTTCAAGTACAATATTGACTAGAAGTGGTCAGAGTAGGCCCTGCGGTCCAGGCTGCCGGGTGGGGGGGGCGACACAGGTGCAAGGGACGGTTTGCTGGCCTGGTGGGCAGGGTGGGGGCCCCGGCAGGTGGTGGGAGCGCCCTCCTCCTTCGTCCCCCAGGCGGGTGGGCCTCCGCGGAGATGTGTTCTGGCAGATGCTGCCGTGAGGCAAGATTTTGCTTCAGCTTGGGAGCTGGCGGAAGTCCTCCTGTCTCAGCTTCCCAAAAGACGAGCCCTCTCTCATTGCTGCCATGTTTTATGCTCCGTAAGAAAATATGTGGAAGAACGTTTCCTGCTTCCTGCCCTGGACTGATCTGGAAGGACACAGGTTGGCCCTGCTGGTGGCACCGTGGAACCATGAAGATTGATGCTTGGTGCCCATCCGGCAGAAGACAAGGGTTTCCTCTTTGGTTCTGCTACCAAAAACTGAGTCTCTTCTCCAGTTAAAATGAGGTGGGTTCCTCATGGAATCCTGAGGGAGGAAAGTTCTGTTACTCTCGTGTGAACACGTACATCTCCTGCACTGTAGTCAGACTCAGAACTCAGGAAGCAGCAGGAAGAAGGAATACGGACACCTCGGCACTGGCACCTGTGGAAGCCTGTCATTCATGTTCCTCACTACAGAATTAAGAACTACACCAAAGTGAAAATCTGTGAATGAATATCCTAAAAAAAGAAAGAGGAAGACTTTACACCCTTCTCATTATTCAGATTCCTCTGGAATAATTCGAATTGCAGATGGATTCAATGGGATTTTTTCTGATCACTATTACAGTGTCTGTTCTATGAGACATCCAGACTTGAAATATTTTGACAGCAAAGATGATGATTCCGACCCCGAGACAGCAAATGAGTTGCCCAAATTAACAGATGGAATCAAGGCCAGAAACCAAAACCAGAGCTAACTGGCCCCCAGCCCTGTACTTAGAATTCTAGACCACGCTGCTTTTGCTACAGAGAAGCCATCTGATGTGGAAATTTGTGAGGAGGAGTGTGATTCCCCTGAGTCGGTGCCTCAGCAGGTTCAGGATGAGGGTCCTGTGAAGGTGCATGTCGCAGAAGACGTGCCCATTGCGGTGGAGGTGCACGCCATATCAGAGTACTACGACATTGAGATGGAGAACCACTCCTCAGAGAGCCTCCCTGAGCCACCCAACGATGAACTGCCTGCCAAGCTCTGCAGGACCCTGGACAAGGGCCAGGCCTTGAACGCGCCTGCTCAGCAGAAGTGGCCACTGCTGAGAGCCAGCAGTAGTGGGCTGTACAAGTGTGCGCTGTATATCAGCCTGAGTTGGGTATATCAGCCTGGGTTGACATTTTTGCTCATTCAATACTTCAAGTACATCTCTGCAAGCTCTTCTTGCTTTTACTGTTTCCATTGAAAAGTCATTTGTTATTTTAATAGGTTTACCTTTAAAAGTGATTTGGTTTTTTTTCCCTTGAAGGTCTCACCACCTTTTCTTTGTTTTGAATGTGGAGTGTTTTGAATATTATTTGCTGTGGCGAGTTTCTATTTTGGTCATATCTGTTTGGGGTGCAGAATGCCTCTTGTATTTGGATGAGCCTATTATTCTTTAGATGAGGGAAATTTTATTTATGATAATTTGAAAAATTTCCTCAGGTGTGGTATTATGGGATTCTTGCTCTGGTATTCCATGAGTACACATGTTAGGCTTCTTCAGAGTGTCCCATACCTCTTGAATATTCCACTCAAGTACATTTTGGCTTTAACAACCTCTTCCATTGAGCTGCTTCATACTTCCACTTTATCTTCAAGATCTGAAATTCTATTTACTGCTTTGTTAGTTCTGCTAAGACTCACTGTTGAGTTCTATGTTGAAGATACCTTGTCATTTAGTTCAATTTTAAACTCTGTCTGAGACTGATTTAACTACTCTGTGCCTATTTTTGTTTCTTGAACTGTTTTTCTCAGTTCCTCCAGGTGTCTGTTGTGTTCCTGTTCAAAGTGGTTGATGCGGTTATTTAACTTCTCCCGTATTTCCTCCTTCATAGTATTGATCATAGTAATGATCATGATTTCAAAGTCATTATCTTGGGCCTGGCTTCCTTGGCTATTTTCTGTGTAGTCGTTCTGGTTGGGATCTATCTTTATGTGGTTAATTCTTTCTGTGGGAGATTTGTCATCTTGTGTTTTGTTTCTCACGAATCTGCACTTTGACTTGGGCATTGTTGTTTTTTTCTATTAAGACCTTTAAGTTTCTGTATGTTGGGCTTGGAGAGGTGGCTCAGGGTTTAAGCCTCTGCCTTGTAGGCGGAAGGTCCTGAGTTTGGATCTTGAACCTCATGTATAGACGCCAGGAGGAAGCGGGGTTGGCCAGCGTTTCTGGTCCTGGTAGAGCAGAGCCTGTGAATCCCGGGACAGAGTAAACAAGGAAGAGGTGGAGGTGGTCCATAGTGGTTCCCGAATTCACCCATGGTTCTACACACACACACACACACACACACACACACACACACACACACACACATACGTACACACACATGCACAATTGAATAAAAAAAAAGTTTTTATATGTTTTTGACTTACCTGATTTAGTTGGTATTACTACTCTTGGGCAGTTATTACTAGTGTTTGCCTTGGAGTCGGGTACGTTTGTCTGTTGTTATTTCCTAGATGATGCTATTAGACTGTTAGTTCATCAATTACATCAGGTTTAGTCGATAGGAGTTGAATATTAGTTTGGTAGTGCAAATTTACGATTTAGTACATTGGTGATATGTGAGGGTGAGTGGTATAATCCCTGAAGTTGTATATATTTTTGGGGTGGCTGAATGGAAAAGTTAATCTACAGTGATTAATACTAGAAAGGAGCAGTATGGTTAAAAAAAGAGGTTTACTTATCTTTGTGCTGGATGTGAAGAATCTCCCCCATGTGACAGGATGATTTTAGAGGACTTCAGATGTATGGCCTTTGTCCACTAGGGCTTTTCTTGAGTTTCCTTTGCATTGTGTTGAATTCTGAAGAACAGTGTGTCCTCCCTGGACTGTGAGTGAGAGTCCTGGGTGGGCCGGAGGGGCAGAGGGGCTGATGGCAATGGCAGAGCTCTTCTCTTATGTCCTGTGGCATGGCCCAATGGTTCACCCAAGCTCAGGGCAGCCTGGGTGCTGCTCAGGATGGCCGGTGGGAGGAGCTGGGCTGAGCGGGTGTTCTGGAGGCTGGTGGAACTTACCTGGGAATGAGGATCATGAGCAAGCATCCTGTCCTAGGCAGGCGGGCTGGAGGGTCTCTGCTTGTGCTGTTTTGCATAAAATAATGAATAGATGTGTGTTACATCTTTGTGATCATTTTTGTGTATATTCGATAATGTATTTTTGACCAGCATTATTCTTTGACAATTTCAAAAAAAAACTCTCATTGAATTTACATCATTTTTCCATAATATCATTCCCTCTGCTTCTTCCACTGAAAAACTTCCTTCCTTGCATATCTTTGCCTGTTCCAGATAACATGTTCATTGGAATTTTCAGATAATATATTTGAATATGCAAATGTGTGAAGTCATGTTGCTCAAAAATGTGCTTATCACAGTCCAGGCCCATGATCTGCACAATGACTGACATTTGAATGACCCCCCCCCATGTCTAGCAAGGATCACAGGAAGTAGGATCCTTAGAGGCAAGGGATTAACAGTTATAATAGTGGGAAGGGGAAGGGGAAGTCACTGGGAGAAGGGGAAGCAGGGTTAAAGGAAGGGGAAAAGGGGAGCTTGCAAGAGGTATTGCGGAAGGGTGGAAGGGTGTAGAGTACAGGGGTACCTATTGAATTTGTATGATTGCAGAAAAAAATAAATAAGTTTAAGGTCGAGGCAGACTTAAACTACCATGTTCTGCCTAAAGCTAAGGCCTGCATTAAAAACATCATTGGTCCCTTCCTTAGATAATCTGATAAATCATAATGTAGTGACTCTTCTATAGCTTGTTCCTTGTCTTTGAAACTTGTTCTTTATTTATTTTTTCCACTCACACAAACTTAATAGGTACCCCAGTCCTCTCCTCCCTGGATCCTCCACCCTTCCTTGGATCCTCTTGTTCCCTCCTCCCTTTTCCTCTTCCTTTCCTCCGCTCCCTCCCTTCTTCCCAGTACCTTCTCACTGTACCATCCCTGGAGCATCCTTTAGTGTGAATGTCAAACTTCCCTCTGGTTCCTCCTCTCTGATGAGGTGTAAGGACTCAGTAGCATTGCCTAGAGCCCTTTCTTGTGTTCCCCTTTGATATAGGAACACTATTGTGGCTGTTAATGTCTTGTGTCTAAGGATCCTAGTACCTGTGATTCATGCTAGACTTTGGGGGATCAGTGATATGTTGGTCATTGTGCAGGTCATGCAAAGTCTTATTGTGGTTGCGTTAGCACTAACTTGGGTGGATTATCTTGCATATCATTGCTCCTCCCCATCTTTAGGCTCTTATAGTCTTACCACCCCCTCTTCTGCAAATTTCCTGAGCTTTAGGATGGGGAGAGATTAGGCTGGCCTGGTGAAACTTGGTCTTACAAGTAACTAAAAGTTTATGGAACTATGCCACTTGGGAGATTGTGGGCATCCTGGTCCCCAGGGTTTTTTGACCCTTTAGCTTTGTGATTTTGAGTCTATTATACCTCACTGTCGCCATGTCTAGATCTTGCCATTACACTGCCCATGTAGGATGCTTCATGTCTCTTTAATATACGTGTGTCTGTGTGTCTATCTGAATATGTCTGCTGGGCATGTTCCTATGTATATGCCTATGTGTTTCTCTGCAGGTGTGTGTATATGTGCCTATCTGTGTGCCTTTCTGTGTGTGTGTGTGTCTGTGTGTCTGTGTGTGTGCATGCATATATTTGAGTATGTGTCCTACTTACCATCCTCAATCTTGTCTATACTGACACATGTCTAAGAACTTTTTGGAATCTAGATTTTTTTTATCAACAAGTAAGTTTTTCATAGTAAATAAAAAGTAGAACATGATTATGTGAATCATTGATGAATCCTCCCATTCAAATCCTTCCATTATGGGTACAGACACACATAACATACACATATCAAACATTCACACATCATTGATTCCTAGATACCCATCAAAACAAAATGGAGTAATGCTCAAATGACTTAAGAGAAATTATAACAGTCATCTTACCATCATTTATAATGCTACGTGAATAAAAAAAGAAATGTAAGAAAATTAGGACTTAGAAGAAAGGAAAGTGTCTAATTTGCTTAACCTGTGGTAGAAAAGACCTTATGAAAGTCAGTGTTCCTAAGATCTTAATACTATGGTGCATTCTTCACCAGTGGGAACATGGATATTTATGAATTACATAAACTTGGTATCTCAAAGAAACCATTCCTTTTAATATTTCTGTTAATAAGAATTCCAATACAGGGCTGGAGAGGTGGCTCAGGGGTTAAGCCTCTGCCTTGCAGGCAGAAGGTCCTGAGTTTGGATCCCAGATCCCACTTATAGATGCCAGGCGGAAGTGGGAGCGGCCAGCGCTTCTGGTCCTGGAAGGGTGGAGCCTGTGAATCTCGGGGCAGAGTAAACAAGAAGGAGGTGGATGTGGTCCATGGTGGTTCCCGAATTCGTCCGTGGTTCTACACACACACAGACACACACAAACACAAGCATACACATACATAAACACACGTGCACAATTGAATAAATAATAATAAAAAAAGAATTCCAATACAAAGACATTAAGATATTTGCCCTCTGACAAAGAGTACATATACTCCTTTGTAAACAGCACAGTGGTACATGTTTTCCTGATATTCCAATGCTCAGAAATAGTATAACACAGTTCTTTACACTGACAAATCTCACCTATATATGATGGACCCATAAGAATTTTACTATGTTTATTAACTCTCAAAAGGCTCACATACAACAAACATCTCAACATGCAGAATGTCAGCATTAAAGACGTTCAGAGCAAAAAAATCTTTAGTGAACAAGGTTCATGTTATATGTTTGCAATGTGGTTAGTGTTACACTTAATTTCCAGCCTGCCATACTCGAAGCACCAATTTAATCTGGAAGCACTTTTTGCCATGATGGAGATCAACAGGAACTTTACTATTTTGCCCGATATGTCTTTGGCACTTATGTACATTGGGGAATATTGTGATATCACAATGGCATTTCTAGATAAGCTTCCTTTGCTGTTAAACTGTGCAAAGATTCTTCCCAACTGCACCTACAAAAAAGAAACATGTCCTCCTGCCTGGGACACAGACCAAGCCAGACTCTACATTCCTCAGGTAAGGCCCCTAGACCATGCCCCAGGCTCAGGTCACCTGCTCATCCTACCGGCTCCTACCAGCAAGCCAGAGCTACAGGCAGTCTGTTCTGGTGCTGGGAAAGGCCTGTATGCCACGTCCCAGGGCCCAGGTTATCTGCTTGCCAAACTAGACACCCTCTTATCCTGCCAGAGACCGGACCAGGCCAGACCCCCTGTCCCTCAGAATTCAAGAAAATCCAGAGAAAACCCAAGCAAAGCTCTAGGGAATAAACACCATACATCTGAAGTCTTGTAAAATCATCCCATTACAAGGGGGAGATTCATCACACACAGCTCAAACATAAGTAAACCCTTTTTACCATTTTGTTTCTTTCACTTATTAGTCACTGTAATTTAACTTTTCTGTAAAGCCACGCCCAAATGCATACATCAGAAACTATACCATTTACCCTCAAATATCACCAAGGCAGCAAAACAAAAAAGTGCATTACCATAATAATCTTCTCTCCCTGTCTACTAAACCTGACTTAATTGATGAACAAACAGTTTAATAGTCTCATCTAGGAAATACCACCAACACAAGACAAGTGTACCCAACTCCAAGGCAAACACTAGTAATAGCTGCTCAATAGATAGCAATACCATCTAACTCAGTTCAGTCAAAACACTCAGAAACAAAAAGAAGGTCTTAACAGATAAAAAAACAATGCCCAGGTCACAGTGCAAATCCATGAGAAACAAAAGCCAAAACAACAAATCTCCCACCAAAAGAATTAACCCCATAATGATAGATTCCAACCAGAACAAACTTACAGAAAATAGCCAAGAAACCATACCCAAAGTAATGATTTTCAAAGCCTGATCTTTATCATTATCAATACTATGAAAGGAAATCTGAGAAAAGTTAAATAACCACATCAACCACTTTGAACAGGAACACAACAGGCAATTGGAAGAGTTGAGAAAAACGGTTCAAGAAACAAAAATAGGCATAGAGCAGTTAAAAACAATCTCAGGCAGAGTATAAAGTTGAACAAAAAGACAAGTTATGTTCAACCCAGAACAAAACAGAGTCTTATCAGGTAGGATGAAGAAGAAAATAGAATATCAGATCTTGAAGACAAAATGGAAAGAATAAACAGCTCAAAGGAAGAGGTTGTTAAAGCCAAAAAGATATTTGAGAGGAATATTCAAGAGATACAGGAAACCCTGCAGAAGGTTAACATGTACATACATGGAATACCAGAACTAGAATCTCAAAATACCACCAAGGACACACTGCTCCTCAGAATTCAACATAGTCTGAAGAAAACCCAAGCAAAGCTCTAGGAAGCAAACATCATACATCTGAAATCCTCTACAATCATCCAATCACATGGTAGAGATCCTTCACATTCAGCTCAAAGATAAGTAAACCCCTTTTTACCATCATGTTCCTTCAATTATTAGACATTGTAGTTTAAATTTTCCATATACCCACCCCAAAATGTATTCAACTTCAGGGACTATACCAATCACCCTCATATATCACCAAGGTACTAAATCATAAAGTGAACTACTATACTAATCTTCACTCCTTGTCTACTAAACCTGACTTAATTGATGTACTAACAGTCTAAAAACCTCATCTAGGAAATAAGAACAATATCAAACAAGTGTGCCCACCTTCAAGGCAAACACAGGTAAAAATTGCTCCAGAGTAGTAATACTAATTCAGTTCAGTCAAAAGCACAGAAACAAAAAGAAGGTCTTAACAGATAAAACAAAAATGTCCATGTCACAGAGCAAATCCATAAGAAGCAAAATCCAAGACAACAAATTTTTTACTGAAAGAATTAACCTCATAATGACAGATTCCAACCAGAATAAGTTTACTGAAAATAGCCAACAAAGCCAGGCCCATCCGAAAGCTCAGGGAAATTTGTGGAAGAGGGGGAAGTAAGATTGTAAGAGCCTAAAGATGGGGAGGAGAAACGATATGCAAGATACTCCACACACGTTAGGGGTGGAGTAATCATAATAGGTCTTTGCATGACCTGCACAATGACTAACATGTCATTGACCCCACAAAGTCTAGCATGGATCACACGCTCTAAGATCCTTAGAGGCCAAAGATTAACAGTCACAATAGTTTTCCTATATGAAAGGGGAACACAAAAAAGAGCTCTAGGCAATGCTACTGAGTCCTTACAACTCATCAGAAAGGAGGACCCAGAGGGAAGTCTGACAGCACACTAAAGGATGCTCCAGGAATGGGGGGGGAATTCGAGAAAGGGAATGAGGTGGGGAAAGGAAGGGAAAAAGGAAGGAGGGAGTAAGGGAATCCAGGGATGGGTGGATGGAGGGAGGGGAAAGGGGAACCTATCAAGTTCATATGAGTGGAAAAAATAAATAAATAAATAAATAATAAATAAATAAAAATTAAAAATAATTTCTCCATTATAACATTAAATGTCAATGGAATTAACTAACCAATCAAAATACACAGATTACAAACTTGGATTAGAAATCACAACCCATCAATCTGTTGCCTTTAGGAAACTCATGTCACCACAAAAGACAGGCACATCTTAAAAATAAAAACTGGTCTAAAACGCTGCAAGCTAATGGAATGAGAAAACAGGTAGGAGTAGCCATTATGCTATTGGACAAAGTTGACTTCAAACCAAAAAAAATCAGAAGAGACACAGATGGATACTACATTTTATTTACAGGTACAATTCACCAGGAAGACTTCATAATACTGAACATATATGTGCATAATATGGGCTCCTCCCCATTCATTAAGCAAATGTTATAGCGTCTAAAGCAAAAAAATCAACCCCCAAATGATAATTTTTGGCAATTTCAATACCACCCTCTCAACATGCGATAGATCCACAGGTCAAAAACTTAACAGAGATGTAACAGTCTCGGGGGCCCACGGAGACCCTTGGGGGTGGGGATAAGCTGGTGTGAAGTCAAGAGTCAGGTGAGTGGCAACAGCAGGCTCTCAGGCTTGCAGGCTGGCTTGTTTATTGTAAGTATGGGGCAGCCTATATACCCCACCCAACATCCCATAAGTCCCAGCATGAGGTTTGCTGAGTCAACCTGACCGGATTGGTCCTCTCAGCCAGGAAGTTTGATGTCAGCACCAGGCGTGGCAGCAGGTGTAGCTTGGGGAAATTTCATTCACACATGCAGCCCATACAGATCATCCCTGAGTGGCATGCTCCCCAAGTGGAGGTAATGGTTGATCAGAGACCTTAATTCAGGGCTGCCTGGTCCATTCCTCCTTCATATCCATCCTTTTTATTTATTTTGACAGCCAGTGGGAACCAGAGTTCTTTGTTCTGACCTTGTTAACCCCGCATCAGAGGGTATCCAGCATTACAGACTGTGCCTGCCCTAAGCTGTCATGTTTCTCAGGATCTTACTTGTCATTGGTTATGGGCCCTTGAAGGACCTCTGGAAGGCATATCAGGATATGTGGATAGTAGACTGGATCAAGGCCTCACAAATCTCTGTAATTCAAACTCAAAGTATGTCCCTAGAGGTGCCATGGCTTGGGTGTTCAAGGGCTATATGCATCTGTAGTGTGGTCTTATTGATGGAGCGCTGCTGAGAGGTGTGCTGAAGGAAACACTTAAAGCAATATAATTAAAACAATCCATTAAAATTAAAGTTGTGAGAAAACAATGAAAGAAAACTTACAATCTAATAGAAAAACAATTGTGATTGATATAGAACATAAGTAGCTAAGGCCTTAGATGTTATCAAAAAATTAAGTATGCATACATGTATTTAAAAGTGGCACGCCAAAAAACAATCAGCATGCAAAAGAAAGAAAAGAAGAAAAAAATTAAAATGGATCCATTTTATGAATCTAGTTTCCAGGAAAGCTTCACAATCTCCATTGCCGGTTTTACATCTCGAGCTGGCACCCATATTGGCAAAGTGGAATCCTGAGGGAAGACACAAGCATATTCTCGACCCCAGGTTAATAAGGGAGTGAGTCCATGCCATAGCAGTCTGACAGAGTCCCTCCATCAGACAAGAGGCAGCGGAGTATTATGAGATTTTGGTTCCCAAAGAGGGCATCGTTCGTAACATCCATCTGCCAAATTGCATTAGACAAGAGACCTCTGGGGTTTACTCCTCCCTTATTGAGGGGGCCAAGTGGAGCCAAGGGGGAACAGGTCACAGAGGACCTGACTAAATGCTTACATTGTGACGTTGTAAATTCTGGGAGGAGCTTGTGTAAGCTTCAAGGGTAAGGTGAAATTGTTGGTGTAATGCCCTAGCTTGTTCAAGAAGCTCTAAGTCCACAGTCATGATTATGGTATCTGTTAGATTGTTTCCCTTAGCCAGGATTCTGGGGAGTTTTGTGTGTGACTTTATATGGGAAATATAACAAGGATGAGCCCTGTGTTCCAATGCATCCTGGAACTACTGCATGGTGACATGTAAGGGGCTCTTGCAGTCCTTGAGCAAAGAAAATGAAAGGGTCCGGACAGCCTGTACTGCATACTGACTATCAGAAAAAATATTAACAGGTTCTAGTTGGCATTCAGTAAAAATCTTTAAGAGCCCCAAGAGTTCACCCAGTTGCACCGATCTGAGGTTGGGGAGGATATAATTAATGTCTTTTTCTCCCAGGTGCTGAATGAGGATTCCATACCTTTGTTTATTGGAGTCTGAGAATGCTAGGGTTCTATGTGGGATGGGAGAAGACCTGGGAGTACTATAAGGCTTAATTTTAATAGGGAGTTGAAAAAGTGCAGTTAACCTTTTGTCCTGTGGGGGGTGCTTATCAAGATCTCTAGTGTAGCCGGAGACCATTTCTTGAAAAGCAATAGAATCAGCCCAAAGCAATTGTGAGTGCCGGAGCAGGAAAGGAAGGATGATTTTACCAGGCTCATGGCTATAGGTCTTGTTGGTCATGTTTCTAGCCTTGAGAGCAAGTAGAAAGGTGATCTCAAATTTAGACATGATTTTGTGTAGGTCTGAATGAGCTTGGTGTAGCCACATAAGAGGGCCTGTTTGCCATAGAATGCCTAGAACACCACCAGGGGTCCATAAGATGACTGCAAAGAGAAGCTGGTGAGGCTCATGTCTGTTTAAGGATGCTGCGGCGAGTAGAGAGACAACCTTTTGTAGAAGAGCCAGTGATTCAGGTGTAAGCATAAGTCTTTTGGAGGGGCATGTAGGGCCCATCAGGAGAGAAAATAGAGTATATTTCCTGGTCAGGGATTGGTAGGAATGGTTTGAGCCAATTTATTGTTCCACATAACTGTTGGAGCTCAGCTAGGGAATAAGTGTCTTTAGAGGGCAGGTTGAAAGCTAGCAGGCTTATTTTTTTGGAAATAGAAAACCCCAAGAAGGCGAAGGGGGCAAATTGGATCTTTTCAGGAGCTACTTTTAATTTTAGGGCAGCCAGGTCTTTTAAGAGGGTCCTAGATACTCCTTGTAAGTAGGGCAAGGTAGGATGAGCTAAAAAAAATCATCCATTGTTAATTATATGGATGTTCTTGGGGAACATTGCAAAGTGCCTCCCTAACATAAAGCTGACAAATGGTAGGGCTATTTTTCATGCCATGCAGGAGGACAGTCCATTGATACCTCCTGGCTGGTTTTTGTATATTAGGCTCCCAAACTGTAAATGCAAAGCGATCCCTACCCTGTGGTGCCAAGGGAATTTGAAAGAAGCAATCCTTGATATCTAGAATTACTATATAATAGGAGGGCGGTATAGCACTGGGTTGTGGCAGGCCAGCCTGAGTAGTCCCCAACTTTTCCATTTGTTCATGGATTGCTCTCAAGTCCTGTAGGAGCCTATAAGGGCCTGTCCTTTTCTTGATAACAAATATGGGAGTATTGTGCCTACTGATTGAGGGCTCTAAGTGTCCCAATTCAAGTTGTTCCTCGATTAATTCCTTAAGGGCAGCCAATTTGGGTTCAACTATTGGCCATTGGTCCACCCAGATGTCAAGGGTATGGGATCAGGTACCCGGTTAGATGATTGCTCATGATGGGCAGTGGCCTCCAGAATTGGGGGTGATTTGAGGATGTATGGCCTGAAAGGTCAACCTTATCATCCTATTAATGGGGCTGAGGGGTGCCCCGCTGGGAGTTTAAATTAGCCTTGGCATTCTGCTGGACATTGTAAAGCTGTGAGAGGCAGTTGGGAGCCCAATGGAATCCCTTGTTCATTTGGCCTGTCTTACCACAGCCCCAGCAAGCATGGTCGCGCGGCACACTAGAGCCCTGACTTGCCCCCTTCCTTTCTTTCTTTTCACTCTCAGTGGGCCAGGAAGCATGAGTATGCACTCCTGCTGCTGCGGCAGCTGCCTGGGCTTCGAACCTCTGCATCCTTGGGTTGCGCACAGCAGGTGAAAGTGCGAGCACCAAGCGGAAAGATGGGCGCTGTGCTCCAGAGCCTCCTGGTCCACAGCTTCTGTGCACTCCTCTCAGTGGAGGTGAGCAGCGGAAAAGTTGATATCAGGCTCCCAAACTGTGGGCTCCTTACAGTGTGAGGGGAGGTTGCCCATTTTACTAAAGACCAGAGACATGACTAGAGAGGAACAGATGAGACAAGCAATGTATCGGACCCAAATGTCTTGTGCTTGGTGGAGAACTTCCATGGTTTGTTAGGCCACAGCCATATGCCCATACAGTGGCTCTGGAGGAGGACGGTCGATCTGGAGACCACTCCAGGGTTCCGTCTCCTGGGGGGTCAACCCTTATGTGGAGACACTGGGCAAACCAGAATCAAAAATGTGAACCTCCGTATCCATGGACAGACAAACACAGAGGAAACAAGAGAAGCTTTAACGCACACCTCTCACGAAGGCAAAGAATACTAAACACACAGGGCCATTACCGAAAAACTGCCGAAGGGGCACAGTGCTCCACACTGATGCCGAACAACTGCTGAAAGGAGGCACAGTGTTCCTACATTGGTGCCAAGAGAGGGAAAGGGCTGCAGTGGAAGTCCCTGTTCAGGTGCCAGATGTAACAGTCTCGGGAGCTGGCGTGAAGTCAACGACATAGATTCGGGGAGTCAGGTGAGTGGCAACAGAAAGCAGGCTGGCTCGTTTATTGTAAGTATGGGGCAGCCTATGTTCCCCACCCAACATCCCATAAGTCCCAGTGTGTGGTATGCTGAGTCATCCTGACCGGATTGGTCCTCTCAGCCAGGCAGTTTGACTTCAGCACCAGGCATGGCAGTAGGTGTAGCTTGGGGAAATTTCATTCAAGCATGCAGCCCATACAGATCATCCCTGAGTGGCATGCTCCCCAGGTGAAGGTATGTAGGTAATGGTTGATCAGAGACCTTAATTCAGGCCTGCTGGTCCGTTCCTCCTACACAGAGACACATTGGAACTTAATCAAACACTTACTGAAATGGAACTTACAGATCTTATCAAACTTTTCATCAATTCACCAAAGAATACACATTTTTCTCAGCAGCACACTGAATTTTCTCCAAAATACATTACATATTGGGTCACAAAATGAATCACCACATATAGAGGAAATGTGAAATTCTAGCCTGTCTAGAATTGACATCTGCAACACAACAAACAAAAGAAAATACACTAATTCCTGGAAACTAAACAATATGATGCTGAATGAGAATTGGATTTAGGAAGAAATTATAAAGGAAAAGAAAGATTTCCTGGAAGCAAACGTTGACACCTTATTAAAATCTTTGGGACACAATGAAAGCTGTCCAAAAAGGTAAGTTTATAGCTATTAATGCCTATATCAAAAAAATAGAAACATCACAAATACATAACTTGATAATGCAGCTTAAAGCTTTAGAGACAAAACAGCAATGCAATCCCAAAAAGAGTAGAAGAGAGGAGAGAAATATCTGAAATTGAGATAAGGGAAATGATACAGAGAATTATCCAGTCAAAAAGCTGGTTCTTTGAAAAAAATCAATAAGACTGATACACTCTTCACTAAATTAACGAATAACAAGAGAAACAAAACCCAGCTTATCAAAATTAGAAATAAGAAAGGGCTTATCACTACTGATAGCCAAGAAATTCAGAGAATTATATTGTCTTATTTCAAAACTTTTACTGCGTGAAATTGGATAACACAAAAGAATGGATGAATTCCTTTTTTTTTGAGTGTGAATATAATTTTATTATATTATATAATTTAGACATCTTTCTTAGTATGTATTTCCCAAACGACAAAAGTAGAAATAGTGGAATGAAATATACAAAAAATATTTTTTAGATTAAAAGTGTTATACACTTGCTAAACATGACTACAAAAAATAGTCTTGCTTTGTAGTAAGACACAAGGGATTCTGCTGAGTGGGCCTATATATGAGTGATTTAAGTCTGTTAAGAGATACCGATATTGGACTGATGTCATCTCAGCTTCACAAGAACATTTTTTTTTCTTTCTAACATCGCCCTTCTTTTTTTTAAATTTTTAACATTTTTTATTATTATTTCTGCTCATAGAAACTTAATAGGTAGACCAGTTCCTTCCCCCCTCCTCCTCCCCCTGAACCTCCTGCTCCCCTTCCCTTCCTCCACCTCCCCCAGTGCCCCCCCCCCAATTCCCAGAGAGTCCTTTATTGTATATGCCTAACTCTCCTCTTGGTCCTCCTCTCCGATGACATACAGGGACCCAGTGACATTTCCCTGAACCCTTTCTCGTGTTCCCCTTAAGCATAGGAACACTACTGTGGCTGTCAATCCCTTGCCTCCAAGGATCTTGGTGCCTTTAGCCGATGCTAGACTTTGTGAGGTCAATAGTGTGTTGGACATTGCGCAGGGCATGCAGTCCTATTATGATTGCTTCGGCCCTAACTAATGTGGAGAATCTTCAGATCATTGCTCCTCCCATCCTTTTGCTCTTACAATCTTACCGCCCCCTCTTCCGCAAAAGTCCCTGAGCTTCAGGATGGGAGGAGATTAGGCTGGCTTAGTTCTATGTGGTTGATATAGAGTCTCTGAAGTTCTGGATTGTGGTTTGTTGATTTTCTTTTTCAGTTTTGCTGCTCCTGCAATGCCCTTCACTCCATCCTGATGGGCAATGTATGTCACCCCCTGGTCAGAGACAAAAATCTGTAAAACTGGAGTCTTGTTATAATAGCACATTCAAGGGTAGATGTAATAAAAGCAGGAAACCTTGGTGAGGGAGGGGTCAGTCACCCATTCGCAAAATGATCACCTTTCTTTAACATTTTTTATTATTATTTACGCTCATACGAACTTAGTATGTACACCCCTTCCCTCCTCCCTCCTCCTCCCCGACCCCCTGCTCCCCCTCCCCTCACCTCTCCCTTCACATCCCCAGTGCCTCCCACCCCAATCCCCAGAGAATCCCTTAATATGCATGCCAGACTCTCCTCTGGGCCATCCTCTCCAATGACGTACAAGTACGCAGAGGGATTTCCCTGAAACCTTTCCTGTGTTCCGCTTAAGCATAGGAACACTACTGTGGCTGTCAATCCCTTGCTTTCAAGGATCTTGGTGCCTTTGGCAAATGCTAGACTTTGGGGGGTCAATAGTGTGTTGGACATTGTGCATGGCATGCAAAGTACAATTATGATTGCTTCGGCCCTAATTTGTGTGGAGTATCTTGCATATCATTGCTCTTTCCATCCTTGTGCTCTTACAATCTTACCATCCCCTCTTCCGCAAATTTCCCTGAGCTTCAGGATGGAGAGAGATTAGGCAGACCGAGTTCTAGGTGGTTGATATAGAGTCTCTGAAGTTCTGGATTATGGTTTATTGATTTTTTTTGTAGTTTTGCTGCTCCTGCAATGCCCTTGACTCCTTGATGGGCATTGTATGTCACCCCCTGGCCAAACACAAAAAGCTGTTAAACTAAAGTCTTGTTATTAGAGCACATTAATAGGTAGATGTAATAAAAGCAGGAAACAACAGTGAGGGAGGGGTCAATCACCCACTTGCAAAATGGTTACTTTTTATCTGCCAAACTATATGCCCTCCCCTTCTGGTAAAATCATACCCCCTCAGTTGTAAATGATCAGGAACAAAAGTCTGTGAACTTAACCAGATGTCTCATTACTTACTTGCAGTCCTTGATGGAGGTCTATTTTCTCTGCTGTAACATGGTCCTCTCTCTCCTTGTTTCTGGTGTGGCCCTCCAACCCCATCCCTCCTGTTCATAATCCTAGCAATTACTGTAGGTATTACAGAGATTTATCTTTGAGTGTCTCATGGTGGGCTGAGTGGGTTTGGTACTAGGAGCCACCTATTAGGGAGTACATACAGCGTTTAATTTTCTGGGTTTGGGATACTTCACTCTATAATTGTTTCTAAAGACATCCATTTCTCAGCAAATTCCAGTAATTCATCATTTTTGATGGCTGAGTAGTATGCCATTGTATAGATCTACCACTTTTCCTTATCCACTTGTCAACTGTTGGACATTTGGGTTGATTCCATGACTTTGCTATTGTAAACAATGCTGCTGTGAACATGGTCATGCTTGTGCTGTCGAGGTGAATTTTTGCTGTATGTGGGGTTATTCCCAGAAGTGGAATAACAGGGTCGTATGGAATTTCAATCTATAATTTCTTAAAGAATCTCCAGACGGCTCACGAGAGTGGGTGTAAGAGCCTCCATTCTCACCAGCAATGTGGGAGAGTTCCCCTCTCTCCACATCTCTCTAGCATTTGTTTTTTTTAACATTTTTAATTGTTATTTCCGCTCATACAAACTTAGTAGGTACACCGATTCCCTCCCTCCTCCTCACCCCAACTCCCCTGCTCCCCCTCCCCTCACCCCTCCCTCCCCATCCCCCAGTACCTCCCACCCAAATCCAGAGAACCTTTTATGTGCATGCCAGACTCTCCTCTGGGCCCTCCTCTCCAATGACTTACTAGGACCCAGTGGCATTTCCCTGAACCTTTTCCTGAAACCGTTTGTTGAGGATTCTTTCTTTTCTCGAATTTACCCTTTAATGTGCCAAGAATGCAGCAGCAGAGAGGGTGGAAACATTGAGGGGCCCCTAGCTATGGGGGCAAGGAGGTTACCAATAGTTTACTGACACTAATAATCCAAATAAAAAACCTCCAGGCTTTTTTGGGGATCCTCATGTGCTATACCTAGGGCCAAAATGCCCATGTCCCCCCTGTTACAGGGCAATCCAGATGGTGCAGTGGCAAGGGCAACAAAGCAGCAGTGACCAGTAAGCCTTCTCTGGTGGGCTGCAATTGACCAAGCTGGACAAGACAACTACATGAGTGAGACCCTAAATGAACCACACAACTAGGGACAGGGAGACAAAGACACCAAGAGAACCAGCAATGCAGGAGGAGAAAGATGCTGTCCACCTTTTAAATTTATATATTTGTGCAGGAACCAAGAAACAATATACAGGAGGCAGCCCTAGGCCATGCCCGGCACCCCCGGGGACCCATTTTTTTCCTGGCCAACCTGAAACAAAAATTCTGACTGTTCATTCTAAAGCACCTCTTAGAGGTAAGAAGAAGGGGAGGGATAATCTGGCTGGGAGTGGCCCCAGGGCCCACCATAAGTGTTGCTTAACTAAGCTTTGTGAAGAGAGTGGCTTTGGGCTCACTTGTGCGCATGAATGCAAACAGTCAACCTAGGCCTGGAACTGGGCCTGGTGCGGTGTGCCCCTCAAGCTTCAAATATAAATACAAACACAAACAAAATGTATGTTTGTCCTTTCCACTCCCTTTATTAGTTCCATATCCTTTCACCCTCACTCCCTGAATTAATAAGAAAAATCTAATTTTTTTTAAGCAAAGTGATCTGCCACAATCTTTTTCCCCCAGCCGTCCCACATATATTCACCCTGTTTTATCACTCTTATAAGCATTCTCCGTGCTTCGCGCCTGGCCTCTGCCTTTCTTATATACGTTTCTTATCTTTCTCTGTTTTAAAAATCAAATTTTTTTTTGTCAAATTTTTTATTTTTTTCTTCTTCTTTTTATCCACTGTGTGCATGTGACGTGTGTCTGATGGCCCTGTGCAGCGCACCGCCGTGTGTTGTGTTTGTGTCTGTTGTCTTGTGTAGAACCTGAACGAATTCGCGAACCCCCACCTGGCCCCCGCCTCCCCTCCTTCTTGAACCCCGGGAAATTCACAGGCCTATCCGCCCTACCAGGAAACCCGAAGCGCAGGCCGCCCCCCACAACGCAACCCGCGCATATTACTCCGCCTGGCGGTCTATACGTGGGAATCTGGGGATTCGAATTCAGGACGTTCCGGCCTGCAAGGCGGAGGCCTTAACCCCTGAGCCCCACCTCTCCCAACAGCCCCCCTTCCTATTTTTCTCTTTCTTTTTTTTATTTAACATTTCCCACCCATACACAAGTTTTGCTAAGTCCCACCCATACCTAGCCCGCCCTCCCTCCCCCCTCCCTGGATCCCCCCGCATGCCGCCTCGCCCTTCAAAAAACCCTTTTTTTTTTTTTCCTTCCCCCCCTTCCTTTCCTTCCCCCCTCCCTTTCCGTTCTCCCCCATTGTCTCCCTCCCCCCTCCCCCTTTCCCTGGAACACCTTTTAAGTGTGCATAATGTCAAACTTTCCCTCTGGGTCCTCCTCAGTCCTTGATGAGGTGTAAGGACTTCAGTTGGCAATTTGCCGAGAAAGCTCTTTGCTTGGTGTCACCTTCCTTTTCCCCTTTAGTAAATGAACAACCTATTTTTGGGCTGTTGTAATCCCCGTTGGCCTCTAAGTTTTCCCTAGTGGTCTGGTCTGTGATGATCCGTGCTAGAGACTTTTTGAGGGGTCAATGATTATAATTGGTCAATTGCCCCCCCCACCCCCAACAGGTCAATGCAAAGTCCTATTAATGATTTAACTTAGGGCCCCCTACTAACCTTGTTGTGGAGTATCTTCTGGCATAATCATTGCTACCTCCCCATCTTCTTTTAGAGGCTACTTTTTGCAATATTACGCCCCCTCTTCTATTCTGCCTTATTCTGCAAATTTGTTTCCCCTGAGCTTAATGAGGAGAGATTAGGGCTGGCCCTTGTTCCAGTATGGTTGATGTAGAGTCTTTTTGATGTTCTGGAACTTATGGTTTGTTGACTTTTTTTTTCAGTATTCGCTTGCTCCTTGGGACCGCCACCCTAGCTCCCATCCTTGATGGGTATTGGAAAATGTTCACCCACCCCTGCCAGACTAAAAGGCCGTGTTTAAATAAGGGGGGTCTTTGTTATAAATATAGTAGATTCAAAAGGGTAGATGGAAGAAGAGGTAGGAAGATCCGTGTAAGGGGGAGTTTCAGTCCTCCCCCATTTGCTGGATGGTTACTTTCTTCTATATGCCAGACTCTAATTTTCCCATCCCTTTCTGGTAACATCGGGATTAATACCCATCAGTTGCAAGTGACCAGGAAGAAAAAGTCCTGTGGAGCTTAACCCAGATGTCATCATGGACTGTACTTGCATCCTTGAATGGGGCCCCGATTTTTTTCCCTTTTCTCTGCTGTAGCATGAAGTACCACTCTTCCTTGTTGCTTGGCGGGCCTTAACTCCCTTCTTCCGCCTTCTTCTGTTATATTATTTCTTTTTGCAATTACCTATAAGGACATTTACCACGATTTTCCTCTTTAGAATAGAAGTAGCACTAGTGAGTTGTGGTTACTAGGGATCCACCTATTTTAGGGACTAACATACGGGGGGTGGGGCATATAATTTTCTGTAATCTGGATACTTCACTGATATAATATGTTTTCTAATTTTCCATCCATTTCCCCAGCAAAGAATTTCATTAGATATTGATCTGTTTTTGATGGCCTGAGTAGTATTTTTCCCTTGGTATAAATGTACCAAACATTTTTCCTTATATCCCCACCCGTCACAACTGTTGGAACGACAATTTTTGGTTAATATTTTCCCAACGGAAAATTTTTGCTTATTGTTTAAACAGTACTGCTTGACTGCGTATGAACATGGAACATGTTTTTTCTTCTGCCCCTCTCAGTGAATTTTTGCATCCTGGGGGATTTTATAATCCAAAAATGGAATAGCAGGGTCCATAAGAGGGTGTTATGGATTTTGCCCAAAATCTTTTAAAACTGAATTCACCAGAAATGGCTCCCCAAAAAAGACCCAGAGGTTGTTGTATAAGCTGGCATTTTCCCCACCAAGCATGTAGGAGAGTTACATTCTATTCGCCACAATCCTTCCCAGTATTTTGGGGGTGGTGTTTTTTTTTTAATTGGTTCTTGTGGGAGTATTTTTTGCCCAAGTCACCTGACTGGCGTCCGCATTGGCTATCTTCAGGGGAGGTTTATGTTTTTTGCATTTCTCCGATGGACTCCGAACCTGTCAATTGCACCTCCCTGATAAGTTTTTTTTTTTCACGTATCCACGGGCCCCTTATTTTTACTTGAGGCCATTTGCACTTTTCCCTGTGCCCCCCCCCTACAACCTGGATAATTTTTAGAGCTCTTTTTATGTATTTAGTTATTCATTGGTGCATGTATGCATGTGTGCGCCCTTGTGTGTAATGATATGGTATGTGTGTGTAGAATCACACAGATGAATTTCAGGAACCAACATGGATGCCTTCAACCTTCCTCCCCTTGTTTTTTACTTCTCTGCCCCGAGTTCACAGGCTCCCACTCTAACCAGGTTCCCGGGAACAAACAGCCCACACCCTGCTTCCACCCTGCGTCTATACTGGGGTCTGAGTCCCGAACTCAGGAACCTTATTTTAATTCCCGACCCTCACCAAGCAGGCCAGAGGCCTTTTAACCCCTGAGCCACCCGCCCGTCCACCCCCTTGGGGATAATAGAGCTCCTGTTCCAAGTTATGAACTTAATGAAGATTTTCAACTTAACCATTCGGGTTGTGTTTGGCCTTGTGCCCCGAATTACAGTTATCTAAGTATCCTTTGTTCTAAACAGGAGCTCTATAATTTTGTAATATCCCATCTGTTGAGGTGGTGTGGTTGTAGTGACTGTGCCTATGGATTTCCTTTTTTAGGAATTGTAGGCCTTAGTAAAATCAGCTCGAGGGAGTTCCCCATTACCATTTCCAACTAGGGTTTTTTATAGTCTCTTGGCCTTACCAAATTGGAGGTCCCCCCCTTATATCCAGTTTGGATTAAGGTCTTCTACAAATGGGTGACAAACTATCCAGTTTTTAATCTTTCTCATGTGGATAGCCAGTTTTTGCCCAAGCCCACCATTTTTTGTTGACGAATGCGGTTCTTTTCCAATGATTTTTTTTTGGTCCCATTTTGGTCCAAGAATCAAAATGTCCCTTGTAATTGTGTGTGACTTATATCTGGGTCCTTCCAACCCTTATCCATTTTTGATCTGTGTGTCTTATTTGGGAGCCCAGTTACCAGGCTTTGTTTTTTTTATTACCTAGGGTGATTTAGTAGTAATAGACCAAGTTTTGATAAATGGGATACTTCCAAACAGTTGTGGTTTTTTGGTTACTCAACCCATTGTTTTTTTTTGCCCTAGCCATTTCTATCGCGGGGTCATATGCATTTTTGAGATGTTTTGGGGGGTGGTCGCTTCCCTTTTAAAGAAATGTTTCGGGATTTAATTTGTATAGCATTGAATCTGTAGATTGCCTTTGGTAGCAGGGTCATTTTTGAATGATATTTATTAGATTCTGCCAATCCCAGGGAACATGGGAGGGGTCCCTTTTGCCTTTTCCACCTTCCCAACCTGGTGTCTTCCTCCCCTGCAATTAAAAAAAAAAAAAATTTCTTTCTTTAAGGGTTGTTAAAAGTTTTTTCCATTGTAAAGTTCTCTTTACTAAAATACTTTATTCCTTCATTAGGTTTTACACCAAGTGGTATTATATTCCTTTTTTTTTGTTTTTTTTAGGGCTATAGTAAATGGGATTGTTTATTCTTCTCAGAGGCCCCTTTTTTTCACCCAATGTCATTTTTTCCATCTTTTCCCATTCTGGGCATGTAGGAAATGCCACTGAAATTTTTGTAATTGTTTTAGTTTGTATCCCCTGCCCACCCACCCTGCGAACTTCTCTATTAGTTCCAGGAGTTTTATTTTGTGGAGTTTTTTTTTTGGATCACTCAAGGTATATTGATCATAGGTGGTATGGATTCATGTCATCTTCAAAATTAGAGATAACATTGACCTTCTCCTTGCTGGGATTTGAAATCCCCCTTTTTAAATCTGATATTTTATCAAAATCTCCCTTTTCTTTCTTGGTCCTTTAATGGCTTCAGTTAAGACTTCCAAGTAACAATATTTGACCTAGAATTGTCCAGAAGTAGAGCCTGGGCGGTCCGGCTGAGCCGGGTGTGGGGGGGGCGACAAACCCAGGTGCAAGGACGGTTTGCTTGGCCCTGGGTGGGCAGGTGGGGGCCCCGGGCAGGTTGGTGGGAAGGCGCCTCGCACCCTTCGTCCCCCAGGCGGGTGGGGCCACTCCGCGGAGATGTGTTTCTGGCAGATGCTTGCCCTGCCGGTGTGAGGCAAGATTTTGGCTTCGCTTGGGGAGCTGGCGGAAGGTCCGCCTGTCCCTCAAGCCTTCCCAAAAGACGAGACCTCTCGTCATTGCTTTGCTGCCATTTTTTTTAATGCTCCCGTAAAGAAATATGTGGGAAGAATCGTTTTTTCCCCTGCTTCCTGCCCCTGGACTGATCTGGGAGGACAACATGGTTGGCCCCTGCACCCTGGTGGCAACCAGTGGAAAACCATGAAGATTTTGGATGCATTTGGGTGCCCCAAAGCAAGGAAAATTCCGGCAGAAGACAAGGGTTTCCTCTTTTTGGGTTCTGCTACCAAAAACTGAGTGCCCTCTTTCCTCCAGTTAAAATGAGGGTGGGTTTTCCCATAGGAATCCCTGAGGGAGGAAAAGTTTCCTGTTACTCCTCCGGTGGTTGAAACACGTACATCTCCTGCACTGTAGTCCAGACTCAGAACTCAGGAAAGCAGCAGGAAGAAAGGAATACGAACCCCTACGGCACTGGCAACCGCCGCTGTGGGAGCCCTGTCATTTGTCATGTTGCCTCACTGATACAGAATTAGAGAAACTCTACACCAAAGTAAAATCGTGGGGAATGAATATCCCTAAAAAAAAGAAAGAGGAAAGACTTTAAACAAACAACAACACCCTTCTTCATATTCAGATTCCTCTTGGAATAAATCGAATTGCAGATGGATTCAATGAGGAAAATTTTTTTTTTTTCCCTGATCACATATTACATTGTCCACCTGTTTCTAATGAGACAGCAGACTTGAAATATTTTTACAGCAAGATATGATTCCGAACCCCGGAGAAACAGAAAGCAAATGAGTTGCCCAAATTAACAGATGGAATCCAAGGCCAGAAACCAAAACCAAGAGCTACCCTGGCCACCCAGCCACCCTGTCTTAGAATTCTAGAGCCACCGCCCCCTTGCCTTTGGGCTACAGAGAAGCCAATCCTGAGTGGAAAATTTTTGTGAGGGAAGGAAGTGTGGATTCCCCCTGAAAGTCGGTGCCTCAAGCAGGGATTCAAGGGAAAGTGAGGGGGTTCCCTGTTGAAGGTTGCATTGTCCCCGCAAGAAGACCGTGCCCCCCCATTTGGCGGTGGAAGGGTGCACGCCATATCCCAGAGATACTGCGACAATGGAGGTGGGAAGAACCACTTCAGTCAAAGGAAAGGAGCCCTCCACCTGGAGGCCCACCCAACCGATGAACTTAGCCTGCCACAAGCCCGCTGCAGGAAACCTGGGACAAGGCCAGGCCCTTGAAAAACGCCCGCCTCTCAGCAGAAGTGGGCCCCAACTGCTGAGAAGCCAGGCCAGTTAGTTAGGGGCCCTGTACAAGTGTGCGCTGTATATCAGCCCCCTGAGTTGGGATCTATATACAAGGACACTGGGTGTGACAAATTTTTAATTTGCCTCATTCCAATCTTCAGTATCAAATCTCTGCAAGCTCCTTCTTGGCTTTTTAACGGTTCCATTGAAAAGTCAATTTTGTTGTATTTTTTTTAAAAATAGGTTTAACACTTTAAAAGTGAATTTGGTTTTTTTTTTTTCCCTTGAAGTCTCAACCAAACCTTTTCTTTCTTTTTTGTTTTTTGAATGTTGGAGTGTTTTTTGAATATTATTTTTTGCTTTGGCGATTTTTCCTTTTTTGGTCATATCTGGTTTTGGGTGCAGAAGGCCCTCTTGTTATTGTGGTGGAGCCGATTATATCCCTTTAGATGAGGGAAAATTTTTTTTATTTTATGATAATTTGAAATTTTCCTCAAGGTGTTGGTCTTCTGGGGCATTCTTTGGCTCGGTCTGTCCATGACAGTTAAACCCATGTTCGGCTTCTTCCGAGTGTCCCAGTACCCGCATTGAAATATTCCACTTCACCGTTATTACAAAATGTTTTTTTGGGCTTTAAAAACAATCCCGCCTTTCCATTGAGCTGCCCCTTCATACTTCCACTTTAATCTTCAAGAATGGCTGAAATTCCTAATTTAATGCTGTTGTTAGTTTCTGCTAAGACTCACTGTTTTGAGTTCTATGTTTGAAAAGATACCTTGTCATTTAGTTTTTCAATTATTAAATTTTAAACTCTGTCTGAGACTTGAATTTAACCTAACTCTCCTGTGCCTATTTTTTTTGTTTTTCGTGAAACTGTATTTTTTGTTTCTCAGTTTTTCTCCCCAAAGTTGTCTGTGTGGTTCCTGTTTCAAAGTGGTTTGAAATAGCGGTTATTTTAAACTTCCTCCCGTATTCCTCCTTTCATAGTTTATATTGAATCATAGTAAAATGAGCATGATTCAAAGTCATTATGCATTGGGGGCCTGTTTTCCCTTGGCTTATTTTTCCCTTTTTGTTCTGTGTAGTTCGTTCTGGTTGGGATTATCTTTTTTTATGAATGTGATTAATTTTCCCTTTTCTTTCTTTCCTGTGGGAGAATTTGTGCATCTTTTGGTGTTTTGTGTCTCTCTTCAACCGAATCTGCAACGTTGACTTGGGCATATTTGTTTGTTTTTTTTTTTTTTTGTTCTATGTAGACCTTTAAAAGTTTCTGTTGTTGGGCTCTTGTGGAGAGGTGGCCTCAGGGTTTTTAAAGCCTCTGCCGTTGTAGGCGGAAGGTTCCTGAATGTTGGATCCTTGAACCTCATGTAATAGACGCCAAGGAGGAAAGCGGGGTTGGCCAGCCCGTTTTTCCTGGTCCTGGTAAGAAGCAGAGCCTGTGAATCCCGGGAACAGAGATCAACAAGGAAGAGGTGGAGGTGGTCCCATAAAAAGGTTGGTTTTCCCCGAATCCGACCCATGTTCTAACACAACAACAGACAACACACAACACCACGGACACACACACACACATAGACACAACACACACACATACGTACCACACATGCACAATGAATAAAAAAAAAAGTTTTTTATTATGTTTTTGGACTTTACCTATTTTTTAGGTATGGTATTACTACTCTTTATGTTGGGCAGTTATTACCTAGTGTGTTGCCTTGGATCGGGTTAAACGTTTTTTTTTGTCTGTTTGTTATTTTTCCTAGATGATGCTATTAGACTGTTAGTTCATCCAAATTTACATCAGGTTGTTAGAGAGTCGATAGGAGTTTAGATATTAGTTTGGTAGTAGGTGGTAGTGGGAGCAAATTTTTTACGATTTTTAGTACATTTGGTGATATGTGAGGGGAGTTGGTATAATCCCTGAAGTTTGTATATATTTTTGGGGTGGCTGAAATTGGAAAAGTTTTGTTTAATCTAACAAGTGAATTATACTAAGAAAGGAGCAAGGATGGGTTTTAAAAGAGGTGTTACCTTTTACCGTTATCTTTTTGCTGGATGTGAGAATCTCCCCCCAATGTGCCAGGGAATGATTTTTTAGAAGAACTTCAGATGTATGGCCTTTTTGGGTCCACTAAGGAGGGCTTTTCTTGAGTTTCCCTTTGCAATTGTGTTGAATTCTGAAGAACAGTGTGTCCCTCCCTGGACTGTGAGTGAGAGTCCTGGTGGACCGGAGGGGGCAGAGGGGCTATTGGCAAATGGAGAGCTCTTCTCCTTATGTCCTGTGCAAAATGGGCCCAAATGGTCACCCAAAAGCTCAGGGCAGCCTGGGTGCTGCTCAGGATGGCCGGTGGGAGGAGCTGGGGCTGAGCCGGGTGTTTTCTGATGCCCCTGGTGAAACTTACCCTGGGAATGAGGATGCATGAAGCAAGCATCCCTGTTCCCTAGGCAGGCGGGCTGGGAGGGTTTCTCTGCCCCTTGTGCCTGTTTTTGCATAAAAATAATTGATAGATGTGGGGGGTTAACAATCTTTTTTTGAATCATTTTGTGTATATATAATTCCGAATAATGTAATTTTTTGACCAGCCATTATTACTTTGACAATTTTTCAAAAAAAAAAAAACTCTCATTGAAAATTTACACATTTTTTCATAATAATCATTCCCCCCAATCATTGCTTCTTTTCCCTGAAAATTCTGTCTTTTTCCACTGTGAAAAACTAAGAAAAAAAAACCTTCCGTTCCTTGCATATCTTTGTCCATTTGCCTGTTTCCCAGATAAACAATGTTTTTTCATTGGAATTTTTCAAGATAATTAAATTTGAATATGCAAATGTTTGTGAAAAGTCATGTTGCTCCAAAATGTGCTTATCCCACAGTCCAGGCCCATGAAATTGCAACAATGACGGACCATTTGAATTGACCCCCCCCCCATGTCTAGCAAGAGATGCACAAGGAAGTAGGAAATCCTTTAGAGGCAGGATTAACAGATTTTTAATATAGTGGAAGGGAAGGGGAAGTCACTGGAGAAGGAGCCAGGTTAAAAGGAAGGGGAAAAGGGGAGCATTGCAAGAGGGTATGTGCGGAAGGGTGGAAGGGTGTAGAGTACAGGGGTACCTTATTGATTTGTATGATTGCAGAAAAAAATAAAATAAAATAAGGTTTGTTGAAAGGGTCCGAGGGCAGACTTAAAACTACCCATGTTTTCTGCCTAAAGCTAAGGCCCCTGCATAAAAAAAATCATTGGTCCCCCTTCCCTTAGATAAGCTGATAAATCATAAATGTAGTTGACCTCTTCTCTATAAGCTGTTTCCTTGTCTTTGAAACTTGTTTCTTTTTATTTATTTTTTTTTTCCACTCACACAAACTTAATAGGTACCCAGTCCTCTCCTCCCTGGAATCCTCCCACCCTGCCTTGGGATCCTCTTTGTTCCCTCCTCCCTTTTTTTTTCCTCTTCACTTTTCCACCCCAGTTCCTCCGCCTCCCTCCCCCTTCTTCCCAGTTTACCTTTTTCCCTCAACCTGTACGCACCATGGAGCATCTTTTTTAGTGTAAATGTTCAAACTTTATTCCCCATCTGGTTCCATCCCCCTCCACGAATGAGTGTAAGGACTCAGTAGCATTGCCTAGAGCCATATTCTTGTGTTCCCCTTTGATATAGGAACCACGATTGTGGGCCTGTTAATGTCCTTGTGTCTAGGAAATCCTAGTACCTGTGATTCATGCCCTAGACCTGTGGGGGGGATCAGTGATAATGTGTTGTGGTCATGGTGCAGGATCCAATGCCAAGTCCTTAATTGTGGTTTTTTGCGTTAGCAACCCCCCCCCCTCCTAACCTTGGGTGGATTATCTTGCATATCATGCTCCTTCTCCCCATCTTTAGGCCTCTTATAAGTCTTTACCACCGCCCCCTCTTCTGCAAATTTTTCCTGAGCTTAGGATGGGGAGAGAATTAGCTGGCCTGGTGAAACTTGGTCTTACAAGTAACTAAAAGTTATGGAACTATGCGCACTTTGGGGAGATTTGGGCATCCCCTGGGTCCCCCAGGTTTTATTTTGAAACCCTTAGCTTTGTAATTTTGAAGGGTCTATTATAAACCCTCACTGTCGCATGTCTAGATCTTGCCCAATTACACTGCCCATTGTAAAGGAAATGCTTCGAAATGTATCTTAATATACGTTGGTGTCTGTGTTCTAATCTGAAATAGTGTCCTGCCTGGGCATGTTTTCCTATGTATATGCCCTATGTGTTTTCTTTTCTCTGCAAGAGGTGTGTGTATAGTGTGCCTATTCTGTGGTTGGCCTTTTCTGTGTGGTTTGGTGTGTTTCCTTGTGTGGTCCCTGTTTGTGTGTGCATGCGATATTTGTGAAGAGTATGTGTCCCTACTTTAACTAGCTTTACCATCCTCAATCTTTGTCGTATACATCTGACACAAAATGTCCTAAGAAAACTTTTTGTTTTTTGGAATTCTAGATTTTTTTTTTATCAACCGAGTTAGTTTTTTCATAGTAAATAAAAAGTAGAACATGAAATTATGTTAATCATTGATGAAATCCTCCCATTCCAAATCCTTTTCCCATTTAAGGGTAACAGGCACACATAACATAACACATAATCAAACCATTCACACAACATTTGATTCCTAGATAACCCATCAAAACAAAATGGAGTAATTCTACAATGAACTTAAGAGAAATTATAAACAGTCATCCTTAACCATCATTTATATGCTACGTGAATAAAAAAGAAATTGTAAGAAATTAGGGAAACTTAGAAAGAAAGAAGTTCTAATTTTGCGTAAACCTGTGGTAGAAAAGACCCTTATGAAAGTCAGTGATTTGCTAAGATCTTTATACTATGGTGCAAGGTACCCATTCAACACCAGTGGGGAACAAACATGTATTTTAATGAATTACTAAACTTGGTATCTCCAAAGAGAAAACCATTCCTTTTAATAATTTTTCTGTTAATAAGAATGCCAATTACAGGGCTGGGAGAGGTTGGCTTTCAGGGGTTAAGCCGACTTGCCTTGCGGCAGAAGGTCCGGAAGTTTTGGATTCCCAGATCCCCACTTTATCGATGCCAAGGCCCGGTCAAGTGGGGCGGCCCAGCGCTTCATTGGTCCCTGGAAGAGGGTAGGAGCCTGGTTGAATCCTCCGGGGCAGAGTGACACAAGAAGAGGTGATGTGGTCACATGGGTTGGTTCCCGAATTTCCCGTTTGCACCCGTGGTTTCTAACACACACAACAGACAACAACACAAACACAAGCCCCATACGACATACATAAACAACCACGTGCACAATTGAATAATAATAATAAAAAAAGTTCCAATACAAAGACACTAAGAATATTTGCCCTCCTTGACAAAGTACATATACTCCCGTTTTGTAAACAGCACAGTGGGTACATGTTTTTTCCTGATATTCCAATTGCTTCAGAAATAGTATAACCACAGTTCTTTTACACTGACAAAATTCTGCACCTATAATATATGGAACCACATAAGAATTTTTACCTAATGTTGTTATTACTCCTCAAAAGGCTGCACAATACAACAAACATCTCTCCAAAACATATGCAGAAAATGGTCAGCAATTAATACTTCAGGCAAAAAAATCTTTAGTTGAACAGGTTCATGTTATATGTTTTGCAATGTGGTTAGTGTTACACTTAATTTCCAGCCTGCCCATACTCGAAGCACCAAATTTTAATTCTGGAAGAAGCACTTTTTTTTTTTTTGCCATGATGGAAGATCAACAGGGAACTTTACATTTTGGCCCCGGATTGTCGTGTGTCACTTATGTAACAGTGGGGAATATTTGTGATATCCACAATGCAATTTCCTAGAATAAGCTTCCCTTTTTGCTGTTTGTTGTTAAACTGTGGCAAATGATTCCTTCCGTTCTTTCCACCCAACTTCTTCTTCCCACTGCACCTAACCAAAAAAGAAACAATGTCCCTCTCCTGCCCTGGGACACAGACCAAGCCAGCTCTACAATTCCCTCAGGTAAGGCCCCACTAGACCGATGCCCCCAGGCTTCAGGTCCCACCTGGCTCCATCCCTAACCGGCTCCCTACCCAGCAAAGCCATATCCCTCAGTTGCATTTCTGTTTTCTTTGTGTGTAAAGGCCCCTGTATGCCAACGATCCCAGGGTGGGCCCATTTTTAATCATCTTCTTTGCCAAACTAGACACCCTCTTTAATCCCTGCCCAGAGACGGAACCACAGACCCCCCCCCCGTCCCTCAGAATTTCAAGAAATCCAGAAGAAAGAAACCCGAAGCCAAAAGGAAAAAAGCTCTAGGGAAAATAAACACCATACTCTCCTTGAAAGTCTTGTTAAAATCACCCATTAACAGAGGGGGAGATTTCATCAACACACAGCACAAACATAAGTTAAAAACCCCTTTTTTAAAATTTTTAAAAAAAACCATTTTTGTTTCTTTCACTTTATTAGTTCCACTGGTAATTTTTAACTTTGTCCTTTAAAGCCACGCCCCCGAAATGGCATACATCAGAAACGATAAACCATTTACCAACTCAAATATAACACCCCAAGGCCAGCAAACAAAAAAGTTGCAATCTAAACCATAGAATCTCCTCTCCCCTGTCCTACTAAACCTGATTAATGGAGTGAACAAACAGTTTTAAATAGTCTCATCCTAGGAAAATACCACCAACAACAAGACAAGTGTAACACCCACCTCCAGGCAACACTAGTAATAGCTGCTCATTAAGATTAGCAATACCATTCTAACTCAGTGGTGCCAGTCAAAACACTCAGAAACAAAAAGAAGGTCCCTTACAGATAAAAAAACAATGCCCAGGTCACACAGTGCAAAAATCCCATGAGAAACAAAGCCCAAAACAAACAATCTCCACCCAAAAGAATTAACCCCAGAATGATAGATTTCCAACCAAACAAACTTACAGAAAATAGCCAGAACCATAACCCAAAAGTAAATTGATTTATCAAAGACCTGATCTGGTATCATTATCAATACTATGAAGGAAATCTGAGAAAAGTTTTTAAATAACCACAATCAACCCAACTTTGAACAGGAACAGACAAAAACAGGCAATTGGAAGAGTTGAGAAAAAACGGTTCAAGAAAAACCAAAAAATAGGCATAGAGCAAGTTAGAAAAAACATTTCTCAGAGGCCAAGAGGATAAAGTTTGAACCAAAAGACGTTATGTTAACCCCAGACAAAACAGAGGAACAGAGTCTTATGCAGGTAGGATGAAGAAGAAAATAGAATAGCAGATCTGAAGACAAAGGGAAAAGAATAAACAGGCTCAAAGGAAGAAGGTTGTAAAGCCGAAAAAGATTTTGGAGAGGATAGGTCAAGAGATACAGGAAAACCCTGCAAAGAAAGGTTACCTAGTAACGACATGGGAATACGCAAGAAACTAGGAATCTCAAAATACCACCAATTACACACTGCTCCTCAAGAATTCACATAGTCGTTGAAAGAGAAAAAACCAAAGCCAAAAAGACTCTAAGGAAGCAAAACCATCATACAATTCTGAAAATACCGCTACAATCATCCAATCACAAAAATGGTAGAGATCCTTCACATTCAGCTTCCAAAGAATAAGTTAAACCCCTTTTTTAAAAAACCCATCAATGTTCCTAATTTTCCCTATCAATTATTTAGACATTGTAGTTTGAAAAAATTTTTTTCCATAGACCCCACCCCCAAAATGTTGCAACTTCAAAGGGGACTATAAACCCGACCACCCTCCATATATCAATCACCAAGGTGACTAAATCATAAAAAGTGAACTACATCTGAATCTTTACACTCCTTGGCCTACTAAATAAAAAACCTGAAACTTAATTATGTACTAACAGTCTAAAAAAACCCACCATCCTAGAAATAAAGAACAATATCAAACTAAGTGTGCACCACCTGTCAGGCAAGACACAGGTAAAAAATTGCTCCAGAGTAGTAATACTAATGCAGTTCAGTCAGAAGCACAAGAAACAAAAGAGAAGGTCTTAACAGATAAAAAACAAAATGGTTTCCATTGTACACAGAGCAAAAAGAGCAAAATCCAGAGAAGCAAAATCCAAGGACAAAAAGAAAAGAAACAATTTTTTATACTTGAAAGGAATAACCTCATAATGAAGATTTCCAACCATAATAAGTTTTACTGAAATAGGCCAACGAAAGCAGGGCCCAACCCCGAAAGCTCAAGGGAATTTTGTGGAAAGAGGGGGAAGTAAGATTGTAAGAAGCCTAAAGATTGGGAGGAGAAACGATAGGCAAGGATACCTACTCCACACACGTTTAGGGGTGGAGTAATCATAATTGAGGTCCCCCCCTTTGCATGAACCTAGCCCCACAATGACTAACAGGGTCATTGACCCCCCAAACAAAGGTCTGCATGGAATCCACAGCGGCCTTTCTAAAAGATAGATTCCTTAGAAGGCCCAAAAGATAACAGTCACAATAGTTTTTTCCTATATGAAGGGAACCAAAAAAGAGCTCTAGGCAATGCTTTACTGAGTCCTGACAAACTCATCAGAAAAGGAGAGAACCAGAGGGAAAAGTCCCTTGACAGCACACTAAAAGGATGCTCCCCCAGGAATGGGGGGGGGAATTTCGAGAAAGGGAAGGAGGTGGGGAAAGGAAGGGAAAAAAAGGAAAGGAGGGGGGAGTAAGGGAATCCAGGGAAATATGGGTGATAATGAGGGGAGGGGGACAGGGGAAACCTAATCAAGTTTCCATATGAGTGAAAAAATAAATAAATAAATAATAAATAAATAAAGAAATAAATTAAAAATCATTTCTTCTCCATTATAAACATTAATGTCCTTGCTTAACTCAACCACATTCAAAATACAACACAGTTACAAACCTTTGGGATTAGAATCACAAAACCCATCCAATTTCTGGTGGGCACTTTAGGAAAACTCATGTTCCACAGACAAAAGAAAACAGGCACAATCTTAAAATAAAAACTGGTCTAAAACGCGCAAAAGCTTTAATGGAAATGAGAAAACAGGTAGGAGTTAGCCTTGATGCTATGGGACAAAGTTGACTGCCCAAAAACCAAAAAAAATCGAGAAGAGACACAGATGGATACTAACTTTTTTATTTACAGGTACAAATTCAACAATTCACCAGGAAAGACCTTCATAATACGAACTGAACATATATGTGCAATAAATATGGGGCTCCACTCCCAACATTCAATTAAGCAATGTTTTATAGCGTTCTAAAGCAAAAAATCACCCCCAAATGAATAATTTTGTTTGGAGGCAATTTCAATTACACCCAACCACCACTCTGCAACGATGCGAATTAGATCCACCAGGTCAAAACTTAACAGAGATGTACATCTCGGGGGGGGGGCCCCCAACGGGGAGACCCCCTTGGTGGGATTAAAGTGGGTGTTGAAAGTCAAGAGTCAGGTGAGTGGCAACGAGCAGGCCCTCTCAGGCCACTTTGCATCTGGCTGTTTTTTATTGTAAGTATTGGGCCAGCCTTATAGTAAATACCCCAAACCCACAGCCCTAAGTCCCAGCCATGAAGGTTTTGCTGGAGTCCAACCTGACCGGTTGGTCCCTATCAGCCAGGAAGTTTGAATGTCAGCACACAGGCGGTGGCAAAAAGAAGGTTTTGTTAGCTTGGGGGAAAGTTTTCATTTCCACACCAATGCCAGCCCGACAGAATCAATTCCCTGAGTGCCAATGCCTCCCCAATGTGGAGGGTTTAAATGGTTTAATCAGAGACCTTAATTCAGGGCTGCCTGGTCCATTATCCCTCCTTCATATCCATCCTTTTTTAATTTAGTTTGATTTTGACAGCCCAGTGGGACCAAAGGTTCTTGTTTTTCCCTGGACCACTATGTTTTAACACTAAAACCGCCCGCAATCAGAGGGTATCCAGCAGGTTACGAGAGCTGTGCCCTGCCCCTAAGCTTGGTCAAATGTTTTTTTTGTCCTCAGTATCATTACCTTTTGTCATTGGTTTTATGGGGCCTTGAAGACCTCTGGAAGGCAGAATCAGGAAAAAAAATATGTGGATAGATTAAGACTGGATCAAGGCCACCCTCACAAATCTCTTGTAAATTCTCCCAAAACTCAAGTAAATAAATGTCCCTAGATGTGCCAATGGGGCTTTGGTGTTCAAGAAGCTTATTGCATTCTGTAGTTGTCAATTATTGATGGAGCGCTGGCTGAAGAGGTGGGTCTGAAAGGAAACACAGTTAAAGCCCATTAATTAAACAATCGGATATAAAATTAAAGTTAGTGAGAACAATGAAGAAAACTTACAATCTAATCGAAAAAACATTTGTGGATTGATATAGAACATAAGTAGCTAAGGCTTAGATGTTATCAAAAAATTAAGTATCATACATGTATTTTAAAGTGGCACCCGCCAAAAAACAATCCAGCATGCAAAAGAAAGAAAAGAAGAAAAAAAAATTAAAATGGAATATCCATTTTATGAATCTAGTTTTTCCAGGAAAGCTTCCAAACAATCTCCATTGCCGTTTTTTTAACATCCTCGAGCTGGCAACCCATAATTGCCAAAGTGGGAATCCCTGAGGGAAAGACACAAGACATAATTCCTCGACCCAGGGGTTAATAATTAAGGGAGTGAGTTCCATGCCATAGCAGTCCCTTGACAGAAGGTCCCCTCCATGCATACAATGAGGCAGCGGAGTATTATGAAAGATTTTCGGTTATCCCAAGAGGGGGCAATCGTTCGTAACATCCATCCGGCCAAAATTTGCATTAGACAGAGAACCTCTGGGGTTACTCCTCCCCTTATTTGAGGGGGCCAAGTGTGAAGCCAAGGGGGGAACAGGTCCCACAGAGGACCCGTGACTTAAATGCTTTACATTGTGGACGTTGTAAAAATTTTCCGGGAGGAAAGCGTGTGTAAGCTTCAAAAGGGTAGTGAAAAATGGTTTGTGTAATGCCCTAGCTTTGTGTTCAAGAAGCTCTAAGTCCCACATTCAGGATTATGGTATCTGTTAGACTTGTTTCCCTTAGCCAGGATTCTGGGGATTTTGTTTGGTGGGGTGACTTTATATGGGAAAATATAACAAGGATTGAGCCCTGGTGGTTTTTTTCCAATGCATCGGAACTACCTTTGCATGGTTGAACATGTAGGGGCTCCTTGCAAGTCCTTGAGCCAAAGGAAAATGAGAAGGGTCCGGACAGCCTGTACTGCATACTGACTTAATCAAGAAAAATATTAACAGGTTTCTAGTTGCATTCAGAGGTAAAAATCTTTTTAAGAGCACCCAAAGAGTTCCACCAGTTTTGCACCCGAATCCTTGAGGGTTGGGGAGGATAGAATTATGTCTTTTTCCCTCCCAGGTGCCCTAGAATGAGGATGCCATACACCTTTGTTTTTATTGAGAGTCTGAAAGAATGCTAAGGGTTCTTATGTGGGATGGGAGAAACTGGGAGTAACTAATAATAACGGCTTTAATCTTTTAAATAGGGAAAGGTGAAAAAAGTGCAGTTTAACCTTTTTGGTCCTGGGTGGGGGGTGCTTTATCAAAGAAATCCCTTCTAGTAGTAGCCGGAGACCATTTCTTGAAAAGCAATAGAAATCAGACCCCAAAGCAATTGTGAAGTGAGTGCCCGGAGCAGGGAAAGGAAGGAATGAGTTTTGAAATAACCAAGGCTGCATGGCCTATAGGTCCTTGTGGTGTCCATGGTTGTCTAAAGCCTTGAAGGAGCAGTAAGAAAAGGTGATCTAAATTTGTAGACCAAATGAATATTTTGTGTAGGTCTGAAATTGAGCTTTGGTGTAGCCCACAATAAGAGGGCCTGTTTTGCCATAATAAGAATGCCTAGAACACGCCGGACCACCAGGGGGTCCACATAAGATGACTCCAAAAGAGAAAGCTGGTGAAGGCCCTCTGTCCCGGTTTGTAAGGATGCTGCGGCGAGTAGAAAGACAAGAACCCTTAACCTTTTTGTAGAAGAACCAGTTGATTCAGGTGAAAAAGGGGCAATAAGTGCTTATTGGGAGGGGGCATGTTAGGTCCCCATCAAGGCGAGAAAAATATAGTATATTTTCCTGGTCAGGGATTGGTAGGAATTGGTTTTGAGGCCAATTTATTGGTGCCACCATGAACTGGTTTGTGGAGCTCAGCTTAGGGAAGAAATGTCCTTAGAGAGGGCAAGGTTTGAAATTGAAAGCCTAAGGCAGCCTTTTAAATTTTTTTGGAAAATAGAAAAACCCCCAAAAGGCGAAGGGGGGCAAATTTGATCTTTTTTCAGGAGCGACGTTTAATTTTAGGGGGCAGCCAGGTAGTTGGGTTCCATTTTTAAGATGGGTCCTAGATAACTCCTTGTAAGTAGGGGCAAGGTAGGAAATGAGCTAAAAAAAATCATCCAATTGTTAATTATGTAAATGGAATTGGTTCTTTTGGGGACAGTTATCAAGCAAAGTGCCTTCCCTAAACATAAAGCTTGACAATGGTAAGGGCTATTGTTTTTTCATGCCATCAGGAGGGGAACAAGTCCCATTGATACCTTCCTGGCTGGTTTTTTTTGTATATTAGGCCTCCCAAACGTAAATGCAAAGCGAATTCCCTACCCTGGTGGTGCCCCAAAGGGAATTTTGAAGAAGCAAAATCCTTGATATCCTAGAATTACTAATAATAGGAGGGCGGTATAGCACTGGGTTGATGGCAAGGCCAGCCTGAAAAGTAGTCCCCCAAACCTTTCCATTGTTCAATGATTGCTCCTCAAGCTGGTAGAGCCTATAAGGGCCCGGTCCTTTTTCTTGAATAAACAAATAGTGGGAGTATGTGCCTACTTTGATTGAGGGCTCTAAAAAAAAGTTGTCCCAATTCAAGTTGTTTCCTCGATTAATTCCTTAGGGCAGCCCCCATTTTGGGGTCAACTATTGCCATTGTTTGGTCCACCCAGATTTCACAAGGGTAAATGGGGGGATCAGGTTACCCGGTTTTTTTAGAATGATTTGGCTCCAATGATGGGCAGTGGCCCATCCCCAGAATTGGGGGGATTTGAGGATGTATGTGGGCCTGGAAAAAAAGGTTCAACCTTTAAATCATCCTATATTAATGGGGGCTGAGGGGTGCCCCCGCTAGGGAGTTTTTAAAAATTAGCCTTGGCAATTCTGCTGGACTTTGTAAAGCTGTGAGAGGCAAGTTGGGAGCCCAAATGAAATCCCTTTGTTCATTTTGGCCTTTCCTTACCACCGCCACCCAAGCAAGCCCATGGTCGCGCGCACACTAGAAGCCACTGAACTTGCCCCTTCCTTCTTTTTCTTTTCACTCTCTCATGGCAGGAAGCATGAAGTATGGCACTCCTGCTGCCTGGGGCGTGCGGCATCTGCCTGGGCCTTCGAAACCTCTGCATCCTTGGGTTATGCCCGCCAGCCAGGTGAAAGTTGCAGAAGCACCAAAAGCGGGAAAGATGGGCGCTGGGGTTTGCTTCCAGAGCCTCTGGTCCACAGCTTCTGTGCATCTCCTCTCAGTGGGAGGGTGGAGCAGCCGGAAAGATTTTTGTTTTATTATCCAGCCCCTTCCCAAACACGTGGGCTCCTTACAGTGTGAGGGAGGGATTTGCCCATTTTACTAAAAGAACAGAGACCCATGACCTAGAGAGGACAGATGAACAAGCAATGTAAATCGGCCCAAAAAAAAAAAAAAAAAAAAAAAATGTTCTTGTGCTTGGTGGAGAACTTCCAGGGTTTTGTTAGGGGGCCACAGACCATTCATGGCCCCCAATACAGTTGCTTGGAAGGAGGAACGAGTCCCGACCTGGAGACCACTCCCAGGGGTTCCGTCTCCTGGGGGGTCACACCCTTTATTGAGACACTGGGGCAAACCAGAATCAAAAATGTGGAACCGCCCCGTATTCCATGGACACTAAGACAAAACACAAGAGGAAACAAAAGAACTTTAAATATTGGAACACACAAAAACCCTCTTTCAAACGGAAGGCCAAAGAATACTAAACACAACAGGGGCCATTCACGAAAAAACGGGAAAACTGCCCGAAGGGGGCACAACGGTGCCTTCCACAACCTTGATTGCCGAACAACTTGCTGAAAGGAGGCACAGTGGTGTCCTACATTGGTGCACAAGAGAGGGAAAGGGGCCTTCAGTGAGAAAGTTCCCCTGTTCAGGTGCCAGAATGTAAACGTGCTCGGGAGCTGCCGTAGAAGTCCAACGACAATAAGAATTTCCGGGGAGTTCCAGGGTTTGAGATGGCAACCAGAAAGCAGGCCTTGGCATCGTTTATTGTAAGTATTGTGGGCAGCCTATGTTTCCCCACCCAACATCCCATAAGTCCCCCAGTGGTGTGGTATGGCTGAGTTCCATCCCTGAACCGAAATTGGTTCCCTCTCAGCCAGGCCAGTTTGGAACTATCAGCCACCAGGCATGGCCAAGATAAAGGTGTAGCTGGGAATTTCATCAAGCATGGCAGCCCATAGATCAATTCCCTGAGTGGCAATGCGCCCCAGTGAAGGTAATGTAGTATGGTTGAACAGAGAACCCTTAATTCAGGCCCTGCCTGGGTCCCCTTTTCCTCTACACAGAGACGACCATTGGAAACTTAAAATCAAAACAAGAAACACTTACTGAAATATGGAACTTACAGATCTTTGATCAAAACTTTAAATCAAACTTTTCAATCATTCCACCAAAGAATACCACATTTTTTTTTTCTCAGCAGCACACTGATTTTTTTTCTTTCCAAAATACCTTACATATTGGGGTCACAAAAATGAAAATCACCGAACATATAGAGGAAATGTGAATTCTAGCCCTGTCCCCTAGAATTGACATCTGCAACACAACAAACAAAAAGAAATACACAATTCCCTGAAACTAAAGAAACAGATTGATCTGAAATGAGGAATTTGGATTTAGGAAAGAATTATAAAGGGGAAAACGAAAAGCTTTCCTTCCCCTGGAAGCAAAACACGTTGACAAAACAACAACCGTATTAAAATCTTTGGGGACACAATTGAAAGCTGTCCCAAAAAGGTTAAGTTTTTAAATAGTCCTTATTTAAGCCCTATATAAAAAAAATAGACAACATCACAAATACATAACTTGATAATGCCAGCGTAAAAAGCGTTTAGAGACAAAACCAGCAAGGCAATCCCAAAAAGAGTAGAAGAGAGAGAGAGAAATAATCTGAAAATTGAGATAGGGAAATGATACAGAGAATTAAATCCCCAGTCCAAAAAGCATGGTTCTTGTCTTTGAAAAAAATATTAAGACTTGATACAAATCTCTTCACTAATTAACGATAACAAGAAACAAGAGAAAACAAAAAACCCAGCTTATCAAATTAGAAATAAGAAAGGCCTTTACACCTCATACTGAGAGCCAAGAAATTCAGAGATTTATAATTGTCATTATGTCAAAAAACTTTTTACTGCGTGAAATGTAAATAAACAAAGAATGATGAATCCCTTTTTTTTTTTTTTTTTTTTTTGAGTTGTGGAATATAATTTAATTTATATATATAATTTTAGACACGAATCTTTCTTAGTATGTTATTTTTCCAAAAACGACACAAAAGTAGAAAAGTTTTGGAAATGAAATATACAAAAATTATTTTTTTTAGATTTATAAAAAGTAGTTTCTAAAACACACTTTTGCCTAAACATTGAACTACCACCAAAACTAGTCTTGCCTTTGATAGTTAAAGACACACAAGGGATTCGCTCGGTGGGGCCTAGATATAATGAAGTGATTAAGTCCTGTTAAGGAGATAAACCAAGAAGTCTTGGCCTAGATGATTCCTCATCCCGCTTCACAAAGAACATTTTTTTTTTTCTTTCTAACACCATCCGCCCTTCTTTTTTTTTAAATTTTAAAAAAAAAAACATTGTTTAGTATTAGGGGTGAGGGCACATGACAAAGGCCTCCCCAATGTAGGATTGCATGGGATGCCCTGCCTGAATTAAGTGTAAGAAATTTATGGGTCAGAAGACCCTTGGTTAGGATGACAAAGGGAGTATCCCCTTTTACTTCCCTTTTTTAATTAAATCTGTGAGGGTGTGATTGGAGCACTCAATGACAGCTTCCTCCTGGGGGTTATGAGGAATAGTGGTGGTGTGTGTAATATGCCAGGAACCACAAAAGAAGCAAAAATGACTACAGGCAAACAAGGGCCATTATCAGTTTTAATGTCCCAGGGATATGCCCATGGAGGCCATGGCTGCCAGAGTGTAGCAATGACTTGGGAAGCAGTTTTGGATGAGGCAGAGCTGGCAAAGATGAATTTGGAATGTGTTAATAATCACATGGCATATTTTTGTTTGCCAAAGGAAGGGACGTGGGTAGTGTCCATTTGCCAGAGGGCATTAGGCTTCGAGGCCATGGGGTTAACCCTTTGTGGCCGTAAGGGCCCTAAAGGCAAAAGTGGAGCACATTTGGAACAAGCCCTAACAAGGTGCTTGCAAGCTTGAATGGACAAATCAGGAAACAGCCGGGCTAAAGAAGAAAAGTTAAGGTGAAGCCATGATAGTGTTGTTGGCCTGTTGTAAAGGAGAGGCAGAAAGAACTTGGATATAAGAATCAATGGTGGCATTACCAGCTGCCAAAGGGCCAGGTAAGTTAGAGAGGGGAGCAATGTGCTGAATAAAGAAAGGGGCTGTGCATGCTTCTAGAGTCTCCTTAGAGCCCACAATGCTCTATCGAGAGGGCTGATAGAGTGAAAAGCTTGCCCAGGGGAGGACATGAGTGTCTGTACCACATATTGACTGTCAGAGAAAATATTTAAAGCTTCAGGGTAGGCCTCAAAACTGCCTTCGCAGTGAGAGTTCACCCAATTGGACCAAGCCAAGATTGGGGTCCGGCTTTCTAAGGAGGTAGGTATAGAAGTGTTTATTGGCATCAGTAAGAGCGGTGGCAGCGTGAGGAATGGGCTGTGAGCAAGGGTTAGCATAAGAGTGGGATCTTAGAGGCAGGGCAGGCAAGGTTGAAGTAGCCTGGAGAAGGGAAGTGGGAATCCAATGTGCCAGTGAACTCTTGTAACAAGGCAAAAGTAGTAGGATGTATCAGAGGGTACAGGAGCCCTATTGATTTGAGATGAGCCAGTGTCCTGAGGGAAATATAAGTCTCTCAGGGGTTGGTCTTGGGGAGTATGGGAATTCCTTAAATTACGAAGATCTGGTATAATCTCTATGTGGTGCTGTACTGGGGTGGAGGTTGCTCAGTAAAAAACTCTAGTGAGGGGAGCAGGGGAGAGGGGAGGGAGCATCCAGCTTGTCCCACTTGTCCTGCTCATCGTGCTCAGCCACAGTGGTGGTCCCCACCATGGTCCCAGTTGCTGCCATCAGTTCTGGGAAAGGCAAGGTGTGCAGAGTTGCTTGCAGCCAGGGCAGGTGCTCCCTGGATAAAGGAGAGGCAGGGTCATGCTAATGTGATTGGTGGCTGGGTTTGCCCCCCTCCCCCGAGTGACCGCCCTGTGCATGGTGGCCAGCCAAGCACCTCTGGGCTCTCAGTGACCACAGTGGGGACAGGAGCACAGAGAGCAAGGGCTCAGCAGTGAGGGCAGGGTGGGCCTGGGACACTGGGGAAGGGGCTGCCAGAGCTTGGGGAGAAGGGGCCAGCAGGCCTGCAGAGTGGGGATTTCCCTTCATCTGCTAGAGAAGAGGCTAGGACCTCATGAGCAGGTTGCACTGAGGGACTTGCAAGAGTGGAATGTATTGCAATCACTATGGGAAAAGAATGAGGCAGAAAGAGCCTTACCTTGGGACTCACTGCAAGTGTCTGTGAGTGTGGGGGTTGTTAGGCGCAAAACCTGCTCTGGATGATACATTAGCAACTGTCTCCCCTTTGGAGTAGAGAACTTCCAGTTTGATCACTTTGTTTCTCTTAGAAACTGGCTGGGCTGTTCTTCCCCAAAGGTCCTTTCCTGCTTATCTGAGATATGTTAATGCATATGCACAGACCAAGTAACTCTGTTTGGCATACTTTCCTTTCTCTTTAGCAACAAGGTGCCATGCCTGCTTAGCATACCTGGCAACATGTCTGGTCCCACAACAAGTGAATGTAACCAAAATGTATGCACTTTACATAATCCTGTAAAGAATTTGGCCCTGCTCCTTGATTAAAACCCGTGTATATAACAATAAAGTTGGCTTGGATGATAAGAGGACATCCAAGGCCCCCTCTGACCCAAACCCTGAAACTTTTAATTCCTACCACTCCACTTCAGTTTCTTGCATTTTTAGGTCCGGATTTGTGCTGGTTCATGGGCCTGGACATGCGAGAAGAACGTGGACCCAAATATCAGGTCCATATGTGTTTGGTGACTGGGCCACATTAAGGACTTCATCCAAGACCCTTTGAGGTCTTTTCCGATACCTTAAGTGCCAAGAATGCAGCAGGCAGAGAGAGGGTGGAACATTGAGGGGCCCTAGCTGGGGCAGAGGTTACCCATAGTTACTGACCACAATCCAAAATACCTCCAGGCTTTTTGGGGATCCCTCTGTCTTTACCTAGGGCAGAATGCCATGTCCCTGTTCAGGCACCAGATGTTGCAGTGGCAGGCACAGCAGCAGTGACCAGGAGCTCTGCTGGTGGTGCAGTGACCTAGCCAAGACACTACAGGGTGAGGACTATGACAGACACAACTAAGGGACAGGAGACAAGCACCAGAGACAGCATGCAGGGAAAGATGCTGTCCACTTTATTGTGCAGGAACAAAGACATATACAGGGGGAGCTGGCCAATGCAGCCACTGGCACATACACAGGGGACCCTTTTTCATGGGCCAACTGGAACAAAAGTTCTGACTGTCATTCTAAAGCACCTAGAGGTAGAGAAGGAGGGGGAATCTGGCTGGGAGTGGCCCAGGCCACCAGTAAGTGTGCTTAACTAGCTTGTGAAGAGAGTGGCTTTGGCTCACTGTGCAGCATGAATGCAACAGTCACCTAGGCCTGGACCCTGTGCTCACTTACAAATATATACAAAATGTATGTTTGTCTTCCTCCCTTTATTCCATATCCTTCCCTCACTCTGATAAATAAGAAAAATCTAATTTTTAGAAAGTGATATGAAAAATCTTTTCAGCAGTCAACTATATTCAAACTGTTATACTCTTATGCATTCTCAGTGCTTAGCGCTGGACTATGAATTTATATTAATTTCTTTCTCTTTTTATAAATTTTTTAAATTTTATTATTATTTATTCAACTGTGTGCATGTGCGTGTGTATGTGCACGCGCGCGCGTGTGTGTGTGTGTCTGTGTATGTGTAGAAACACGGACGAATTCGCGAACCACCATGGACGCCTCCACCTCCTTCTGCCCCGGGATTCACAGGCTCCGCCCTACCAGGACCAGAAGCGCAGGCCGCCCCCGCTTCCGCCTGGCGTCTATACGTGGGATCTGGGATTCGAATTCAGGACTTTCTGCCTGCAAGGCGGAGGCTTAACCCCTGAGCCACCTCTCCAGCCCCTCTTTCTTCTTTTTTTATTATTTCCACCCATACAAAGTTGATAAGTCACCCATAGCCCTCCCTCCCTCCACCCCTCCCTGGATCCCCATGCTCCCTTCACCCTTTTCCCCTTCCTTTCCCCCCTCCTTTCCTTTCTCCCAGTGTCTCCCCCTCCCATTCCTGGAACATCCTTTAGTGTGCATGTCAAACTTCCCTCTGGGTCCTCCTCTCTGATGAGGTGTAAGGACTCAGTGGCATTGCCTAGAGCTCTTTCTTGTGTTCCCCTTTAGTACAGGAACACTATTTGGCTGTTAATCCCTTGCCTCTAAGTTTCCTAGTGTCTGTGATCCGTGCTAGACTTTGAGGGGTCAATGATATATTGGTCATTGCACAGGTCATGCAAAGTCCTATTATGATTACTTAGGCTCTAACTTGTGTGGAGTATCTTGCATATCATTGCTCCTCCCCATCTTTAGGCTCTTGCAATATTACTGCCCCCTCTTCTGCAAATTTCCTGAGCTTTAATGAGGAGAGATTAGGCTGGCCTTGTTCCAGTTGGTTGATGTAGAGTCTTTGATGTTCTGAACTATGGTTTGTTGACTTTTTTTCAGTATTGCTGCTCCTGGACCGCCCTAGCTCCATCCTGATGGGTATTGGATGTCACCCCTGGCCAGAGATAAAAGGCTGTTAAATAGAGTCTTGTTATAATAGTAGATTCAAAGGTAGATGGAAGAAGAGTAGGAGATCGTGGTAAGGGGGAGTTCAGTCTCCCATTTGCTGGATGGTTACTTTCTATCTGCCAGACTCTATTCCCTCCCTTTCTGTTAACATCATACACCATCAGTTGCAAGTGACCAGGAAGAAAAGTCTGTGAGCTTAACCAGATGTCTCATTACTTACTTGCAGTCCTTGATGGTGGCCTATTTTCTCTGCTGTAGCATGATACCCTCTTTCCTTGTTTCTGCCGGGGCCCTACTTCCCCTTCCCTCCTGTTTATATTCTTTGCAATTACTGTAGGTATTACACAGATTTCTCTTACTGTGTCACTAAGTGAGTTTGGTACTAGGGACTACATACGGTGCTTAATTTTCTGTGTCTGGGATACTTCACTCAATATAATTGTTTCTAATTTCATCCATTTCCCAGCAAATTTCATTAATTCATCATTTTTGATGGCTGAGTAGTATTCCATTGTGTAAATGTACCACATTTTCCTTATCCACCTGTCAACTGTTGGACATTTTGTTTAATTCCATGATTTTGATATTATAAACAGTACTGCTATGAACATGGACATGTTTCTGCTCTCAAGGTGAATTTTTGCTGTCTGGGGGATTATATCCAAAAGTGGAATAGCAGGGTCATATGGAATTTCAATCTTTAACTGATTCACCAGATGGCTCCCCAGAGTGGTTGTATAAGCTGGCATTCCCACCAGCAATGTAGGAGAGTTCCCTTCTCGCCACATCCTTCCAGTATTTGGTGGTGTTTTTATTGTGGATTTTTGCCATCCTGACTGGAGTAAGATGATATCTCAGGGAGGTTTTGATTTGCATTTCTCTGATGGCTAAGAACATGTCAATTTCATCCCTGGTAAAGTTTTTTTTTTAACTTCCAAGGCCCATTTTTTAATTGGGCCATTTGCTTCCTTGCACTCTGGATAATAGAGCTCTTTTATTTATTTATTTATTCAATTGTGCGTGTATGCATGTGTGCCCTTGTGTGTATGTATGTATGTGTGTGTAGAACCACAGATGAATTCGGGAACCACCATGGATGCCTTCACCTCCTCCTTGTTTACTCTGCCCCGGGATTCACAGGCTCCACTCTACCAGGTCCGGAAACAACAGGCCACCCCTGCTTCCGCCCTGCGTCTATACGTGGGGTCTAGGATCCGAACTCAGGACCTTCCGACTCCAAGGCAGAGGCTTAACCCCTGAGCCACCTCTCCAGCCCCTGGATAATAGAGCTCTTTCAGGTATGTACTTAATGAAGATTTTCTACCATTCTGTGTGTTGCCTTTGTGCCCGAATTACAGTATCTTTGTCTGAACAGGAGCTCTTAATTTTGTAATATCCCATCTGTTGAGTGTTGGTTGTAGTGACTGTGCTATTGGATTTCTGTTTAGGAATTGTAGGCCTAGTAAAATCAGCTCGAGGGAGTTCCCTACCATTTCAACTAAGGTTTTTATAGTCTCTGTCCTTACATTGAGGTCTTATATCCATTTGGAATTAAGTTGTACATGGTGACAAACTAGTCCAGTTTTAATCTTCTTCATGTGGATATGCAGTTTTGCCAGCACCATTTGTTGACGATGCTGTTCTTTTTCCATTGGATTTTTTGGTCCCATTTGTCAAAGATCAAATGTCTGTAATTGTGTGAGCTTATATCTGGGTCTTCAACCCTTATCCATTGATCTGTGTGTCTATTTTGGAGCCAGTACCAGGCTGTTTTTATAACTATGTTGTTGTAGTATAGACCAAGGTTTGATATGGTGATACTTCCAACAGTGTTTTTGTTACTCAACATTGTTTTTGCTATCCTGGGTCATATGCATTTTGAGATTGTTTGGTCGACTTCTTTAAAGAAATGTTTCGGGATTTAATTGGTATAGCATTGAATCTGTATATTGCCTTTGGTAGCATGGTCATTTTTATGATATTGATTCTGCCAATCCAGGAAACATGGGAGGTCTTTCCACCTTCTGGTGTCTTCTGCAATTTCTTTCTTTAAGGTTTAAAGTTTTCATTGTAAAGGTCTCTTACTTTCCTTCATTAGGTTTACACCAAGGTATTTCCTTTTTTTTTTTAGGGGCTATAGTAAATGGGATTGTTTCTCTCAGGGCTTTTCATGTCTTTCATTCTGGGCATGTAGGAATGCCAACTGAATTTTGTATGTTTATTTGTATCCTGCCACCCTGCCGAACTTCTCTATTAGTTCCAGGAGTTTATTTGTGGAGTTTTTGGGATCACTCAGGTATATGATCATGTCATCTTTCAAATAGAGATAACTTGACTTCTTCCTTGCTGATTTGAATCCCTTTTATCTCCCTTTCTTGTCTTATGCTTCAGTTAAGACTTCAAGTACAATATTTGACTAGAAGTGGTCAGAGTAGGCCCTGCGGTCCAGGCTGCCGGGTGGGGGGGGCGACACAGGTGCAAGGGACGGTTTTGCTGGCCTGGTGGGCAGGGTTGGGGCCCCCGGCAGGTGGTGGGAGCGCCCTCCTCCTTCGTCCCCCAGGCGGGTGGGCCTACGCGGAGATGTGTTCTGGCAAGATGCTGCCGTGAGGCAAGATTTTGCTTCAGCTTGGGAGCTGGCGGAAGTCCTCCTGTCTCAGCTTCCCAAAAGACGAGCCCTCTCTCATTGCTGCCATGTTTTATGCTCCGTAAGAAAATATGTGGAAGAACGTTTCCTGCTTCCTGCCCTGGACTGATCTGGAAGGACACAGGTTGGCCCTGCTGGTGGCACCGTGGAACCATGAAGATTGATGCTTGGTGCCCATCCGGCAGAAGACAAGGGGTTTCCTCTTTGGTTCTGCCTACCAAAACTGAGTCTCTTCTCCAGTTAAATGAGGTGGGTTCCTCATGGAATCCTGAGGGAGGAAAGTTCTGTTACTCTCGTGTGAACACGTACATCTCCTGCACTGTAGTCAGACTCAGAACTCAGGAAGCAGCAGGAAGAAGGAATACGGACACCCTCGGCACTGGCACCTGTGGAAGCCTGTCATTCATGTTCCTCACTACAGAATAAGAACTACACCAAAGTGAAAATCTGTGAATGAATATCCTAAAAAAAGAAAGAGGAAGACTTTACACCCTTCTCATTATTCAGATTCCTCTGGAATAATTCGAATAGCAGATGGATTCAATGGGATTTTTTCTGATCACTATTACAGTGTCTGTTCTATGAGACATCCAGACTTGAAATATTTTGACAGCAAAGATGATGATTCCGACCCCGAGACAGCAAATGAGTTGCCCAAATTAACAGATGGAATCAGGCCAGAAACCAAAAACCAGAGCTAACTGGCCCCCAGCCCTGTACTTAGAATTCTAGACCACGCTGCTTTTGCTACAGAGAGCCATCTGATGTGGAATTTGTGAGGAGGAGTGTGATTCCCCTGAGTCGGTGCCTCAGCAGGTTCAGGATGAGGGTCCTGTGAAGGTGCATGTCGCAGAAGACGTGCCCATTGCGGTGGAGGTGCACGCCATATCAGAGTACTACGACATTGAGATGGAGAACCACTCCTCAGAGAGCCTCCCTGAGCCACCCAACGATGAACTGCCTGCCAAGCTCTGCAGGACCCTGGACAAGGGCCAGGCCTTGAACGCGCCTGCTCAGCAGAAGTGGCCACTGCTGAGAGCCAGCAGTAGTGGGCTGTACAAGTGTGCGCTGTATATCAGCCTGAGTTGGGTATATCAGCCTGGGTTGACATTTTGCTCAGTCAATACTTCAAGTACATCTCTGCAAGCTCTTTCTTGCTTTTTTACTGTTTCCATTGAAAAGTCATTTGTTATTTTAATAGGTTTACCTTTAAAAGTGATTTGGTTTTTTTTTTCCCTTGAAGGTCTCCACCACCTTTTCTTTGTTTGAATGTGGAGTGTTTTGAATATTATTTGCTGTGGCGAGTTTCTATTTTGGTCATATCTGTTTGGGGTGCAGAATGCCTCTTGTATTTGGATGAGCCTATTATTCTTAGATGAGGGAAATTTTTATTTATGATAATTTGAAAAATTTCCTCAGGTGTGGTAATTATGGGATCTTGCTCTGGTATTCCATGAGTATACATGTTAGGCTTCTTCAGAGTGTCCCCATACCTCTTGAATATTCCACTCAAGTACATTTTGGCTTTAACAAACCTCTTCCATTGAGCTGCTTCATACTTTCCACTTTATCTTCAAGATCTGAATTCTATTATTACTGCTTTGTTAGTTCTGCTAAGACTCACTGTTGAGTTCTATGTTGAAGATAACCTTGTCATTTAGTTCAATTTTAAACTCTGTCTGAGACTGATTTAACTACTCTGTGCCTATTTTTGTTTCTTGAACTGGTTATTTTCTCAGTTCCTCCAGGTGTCTGTTTGTGTTCCTGTTCAAAGTGGTTGATGCGGTTTATTTGAACTTCTCCCGTATTTCCTCCTCATAGTATTGATCATAGTAATGATCATGATTTCAAAGTCATTATCTTGGGCCTGGCTTCCTTGGCTATTTTCTGTGTAGTCGTTCTGGTTGGGATCTATCTTTATGTGGTTAATTCTTTCTGTGGGAGATTTGTCATCTTGTGTTTTTGTTTCTCACGAATCTGCACTTTGACTTGGGCATTGTTGTTTTTTCTACTTAAGACCTTTAAGCTTCTGTATGTTTGGGCTTGGAGAGGTGGCTCAGGGTTTAAGCCTCTGCCTTGTAGGCGGAAGGTCCTGAGTTTGGATCTTGAACCTCATGTATAGACGCCAGGAAGGAAGCGGGGTTGGCCAGCGTTTCTGGTCCTGGTAGAGCAGAGCCTGTGAATCCCGGACAGAGTAAACAAGGAAGAGGTGGAGGTGGTCCATAGTGGTTCCCGAATTCACCCATGGTTCTACACACACACACACACACACACACACACACACACACACACACACACATACGTACACACACATGCACAATTGAATAAAAAAAAAGTTTTTATATGTTTTTGACTGACCTGATTTAGTTGGTATTACTACTCTTGGGCAGTTATTACTAGTGTTTGCCTTGGAGTCGGGTACGTTTGTCTGTGTTATTTCCTAGATGATGCTATTAGACTGTTAGTTCATCAATTACATCAGGTTTAGTCGATAGGAGTTGAATATTAGTTTGGTAGTGCAAATTTACGATTTAGTACATTGGTGATATGTGAGGGTGAGTGATATAATCCCTGAAGTTGTATATATTTTGGGGTGGCTGAATGGAAAAGTTAATCTACAGTGATAATACTAGAAAGGAGCAGTATGGTAAAAAAAGAGGTTTACTTATCTTTGTGCTGGATGTGAAGAATCTCCCCCATGTGACAGGATGATTTTAGAGGACTTCAGATGTATGGCCTTTGTCCACTAGGGCTTTTCTTGAGTTTCCTTTGCATTGTGTTGAATTCTGAAGAACAGTGTGTCCTCCCTGGACTGTGAGTGAGAGTCCTGGGTGGGCCGGAGGGGCAGAGGGGCTGATGGCAATGGCAGAGCTCTTCTCTTATGTCCTGTGGCATGGCCCAATGGTTCACCCAAGCTCAGGGCAGCCTGGGTGCTGCTCAGGATGGCCGGTGGGAGGAGCTGGGCTGAGCGGGTGTTCTGGAGGCTGGTGGAACTTACCTGGGAATGAGGATCATGAGCAAGCATCCTGTCCTAGCAGGCGGGCTGGAGGGTCTCTGCTTGTGCTGTTTTGCATAAAATAATGAATAGATGTGTGTTACATCTTGTGATCATTTTTGTGTATATTCGATAATGTATTTTTGACCAGCATTATTCTTTGACAATTTCAAAAAAAAACTCTCATTGAATTTACATCATTTTTCCATAATATCATTCCCTCTGCTTCTTCCACTGAAAAACTTCCTTCCTTGCATATCTTTGCCTGTTCCAGATAACATGTTCATTGGAATTTTCAGATAATATATTTGAATATGCAAATGTGTGAAGTCATGTTGCTCAAAAATGTGCTTATCACAGTCCAGGCCCATGATCTGCACAATGACTGACATTTGAATGACCCCCCCCATGTCTAGCAAGGATCACAGGAAGTAGGATCCTTAGAGGCAAGGGATTAACAGTTATAATAGTGGGAAGGGGAAGGGGAAGTCACTGGGAGAAGGGGAAGCAGGGTTAAGGAAGGGGAAAAGGGGAGCTTGCAAGAGGTATTGCGGAAGGGTGGAAGGGTGTAGAGTACAGGGGTACCTATTGAATTTGTATGATTGCAGAAAAAAATAAATAAGTTTAAGGTCGAGGCAGACTTAAACTACCATGTTCTGCCTAAAGCTAAGGCCTGCATTAAAAACATCATTGGTCCCTTCCTTAGATAATCTGATAAATCATAATGTAGTGACTCTTCTATAGCTTGTTCCTTGTCTTTGAAACTTGTTCTTTATTTATTTTTTCCACTCACACAAACTTAATAGGTACCCCAGTCCTCTCCTCCCTGGATCCTCCACCCTTCCTTGGATCCTCTTGTTCCCTCCTCCCTTTTCCTCTTCCTTTCCTCCGCTCCCTCCCTTCTTCCCAGTACCTTCTCACTGTACCATCCTGGAGCATCCTTTAGTGTGAATGTCAAACTTCCCTCTGGTTCCTCCTCTCTGATGAGGTGTAAGGACTCAGTAGCATTGCCTAGAGCCCTTTCTTGTGTTCCCCTTTGATATAGGAACACTATTGTGGCTGTTAATGTCTTGTGTCTAAGGATCCTAGTACCTGTGATTCATGCTAGACTTTGGGGGATCAGTGATATGTTGGTCATTGTGCAGGTCATGCAAAGTCTTATTGTGGTTGCGTTAGCACTAACTTGGGTGGATTATCTTGCATATCATTGCTCCTCCCATCTTTAGGCTCTTATAGTCTTACCACCCCCTCTTCTGCAAATTTCCTGAGCTTTAGGATGGGGAGAGATTAGGCTGGCCTGGTGAAACTTGGTCTTACAAGTAACTAAAAGTTTATGGAACTATGCCACTTGGGAGATTGTGGGCATCCTGGTCCCCAGGGTTTTTTTGACCCTTTAGCTTTGTAATTTTGAGTCTATTATACCTCACTGTCGCCATGTCTAGATCTTGCCATTACACTGCCCATGTAGGATGCTTCATGTCTCTTTAATATACGTGTGTCTGTGTGTCTATCTGAATATGTCTGCTGGGCATGTTCCTATGTATATGCCTATGTGTTTCTCTGCAGGTGTGTGTATATGTGCCTATCTGTGTGCCTTTCTGTGTGTGTGTGTCTGTGTGTCTGTGTGTGTGCATGCATATATTTGAGTATGTGTCCTACTTACCATCCTCAATCTTGTCTATACTGACACATGTTTGAGAACTTTTTGGAATCTAGATTTTTTTTATCAACAAGTAAGTTTTTCATAGTAAATAAAAAGTAGAACATGATTATGTGAATCATGGATGAATCCTCCCATTCAAATCCTTCCATTATGGGTACAGACACACATAACATACACATATCAAACATTCACACATCATTGATTCCTAGATACCCATCAAAACAAAATGGAGTAATGCTCAAATGACTTAAGAGAAATTATAACAGTCATCTTACCATCATTTATAATGCTACGTGAATAAAAAAAGAAATGTAAGAAAATTAGGACTTAGAAGAAAGGAAAGTGTCTAATTTGCTTAACCTGTGGTAGAAAAGACCTTATGAAAGTCAGTGTTGCTAAGATCTTAATACTATGGTGCATTCTTCACCAGTGGGAACATGGATATTTTATGAATTACATAAACTTGGTATCTCAAAGAAACCATTCCTTTTAATATTTCTGTTAATAAGAATTCCAATACAGGGCTGGAGAGGTGGCTCAGGGGTTAAGCCTCTGCCTTGCAGGCAGAAGGTCCTGAGTTTGGATCCCAGATCCCACTTATAGATGCCAGGCGGAAGTGGGAGCGGCCAGCGCTTCTGGTCCTGGAAGGGTGGAGCCTGTGAATCTCGGGGCAGAGTAACAAGAAGGAGGTGATGTGGTCCATGGTGGTTCCCGAATTCGTCCGTGGTTCTACACACACACAGACACACACAAACACAAGCATACACATACATAAACACACGTGCACAATTGAATAAATAATAATAAAAAAAGAATTCCAATACAAAGACATTAAGATATTTGCCCTCTGACAAAGAGTACATATACTCCTTTGTAAACAGCACAGTGGTACATGTTTTCCTGATATTCCAATGCTCAGAAATAGTATAACACAGTTCTTTACACTGACAAATCTCACCTATATATGATGGACCCATAAGAATTTTACTATGTTTATTAACTCTCAAAAGGCTCACATACAACAAACATCTCAACATGCAGAATGTCAGCATTAAAGACGTTCAGAGCAAAAAAATCTTTAGTGAACAAGGTTCATGTTATATGTTTGCAATGTGGTTAGTGTTACACTTAATTTCCAGCCTGCCATACTCGAAGCACCAATTTAATCTGGAAGCACTTTTTGCCATGATGGAGATCAACAGGAACTTTACTATTTTGCCCGATATGTCTTTGGCACTTATGTACATTGGGGAATATTGTGATATCACAATGGCATTTCTAGATAAGCTTCCTTTGCTGTTAAACTGTGCAAAGATTCTTCCCAACTGCACCTACAAAAAAGAAACATGTCCTCCTGCCTGGGACACAGACCAAGCCAGACTCTACATTCCTCAGGTAAGGCCCCTAGACCATGCCCCAGGCTCAGGTCACCTGCTCATCCTACCGGCTCCTACCAGCAAGCCAGAGCTACAGGCAGTCTGTTCTGGTGCTGGGAAAGGCCTGTATGCCACGTCCCAGGGCCCAGGTTATCTGCTTGCCAAACTAGACACCCTCTTATCCTGCCAGAGACCGGACCAGGCCAGACCCCCTGTCCCTCAGAATTCAAGAAAATCCAGAGAAAACCCAAGCAAAGCTCTAGGGAATAAACACCATACATCTGAAGTCTTGTAAAATCATCCCATTACAAGGGGGAGATTCATCACACACAGCTCAAACATAAGTAAACCCTTTTTACCATTTTGTTTCTTTCACTTATTAGTCACTGTAATTTAACTTTTCTGTAAAGCCACGCCCAAATGCATACATCAGAAACTATACCATTTACCCTCAAATATCACCAAGGCAGCAAAACAAAAAAGTGCATTACCATAATAATCTTCTCTCCCTGTCTACTAAACCTGACTTAATTGATGAACAAACAGTTTAATAGTCTCATCTAGGAAATACCACCAACACAAGACAAGTGTACCCAACTCCAAGGCAAACACTAGTAATAGCTGCTCAATAGATAGCAATACCATCTAACTCAGTTCAGTCAAAACACTCAGAAACAAAAAGAAGGTCTTAACAGATAAAAAAACAATGCCCAGGTCACAGTGCAAATCCATGAGAAACAAAAGCCAAAACAACAAATCTCCCACCAAAAGAATTAACCCCATAATGATAGATTCCAACCAGAACAAACTTACAGAAAATAGCCAAGAAACCATACCCAAAGTAATGATTTTCAAAGCCTGATCTTTATCATTATCAATACTATGAAAGGAAATCTGAGAAAAGTTAAATAACCACATCAACCACTTTGAACAGGAACACAACAGGCAATTGGAAGAGTTGAGAAAAACGGTTCAAGAAACAAAAATAGGCATAGAGCAGTTAAAAACAATCTCAGGCAGAGTATAAAGTTGAACAAAAAGACAAGTTATGTTCAACCCAGAACAAAACAGAGTCTTATCAGGTAGGATGAAGAAGAAAATAGAATATCAGATCTTGAAGACAAAATGGAAAGAATAAACAGCTCAAAGGAAGAGGTTGTTAAAGCCAAAAAGATATTTGAGAGGAATATTCAAGAGATACAGGAAACCCTGCAGAAGGTTAACATGTACATACATGGAATACCAGAACTAGAATCTCAAAATACCACCAAGGACACACTGCTCCTCAGAATTCAACATAGTCTGAAGAAAACCCAAGCAAAGCTCTAGGAAGCAAACATCATACATCTGAAATCCTCTACAATCATCCAATCACATGGTAGAGATCCTTCACATTCAGCTCAAAGATAAGTAAACCCCTTTTTACCATCATGTTCCTTCAATTATTAGACATTGTAGTTTAAATTTTCCATATACCCACCCCAAAATGTATTCAACTTCAGGGACTATACCAATCACCCTCATATATCACCAAGGTACTAAATCATAAAAGTGAACTACTATACTAATCTTCACTCCTTGTCTACTAAACCTGACTTAATTGATGTACTAACAGTCTAAAAACCTCATCTAGGAAATAAGAACAATATCAAACAAGTGTGCCCACCTTCAAGGCAAACACAGGTAAAAATTGCTCCAGAGTAGTAATACTAATTCAGTTCAGTCAAAAGCACAGAAACAAAAAGAAGGTCTTAACAGATAAAACAAAAATGTCCATGTCACAGAGCAAATCCATAAGAAGCAAAATCCAAGACAACAAATTTTTTACTGAAAGAATTAACCTCATAATGACAGATTCCAACCAGAATAAGTTTACTGAAAATAGCCAACAAAGCCAGGCCCATCCGAAAGCTCAGGGAAATTTGTGGAAGAGGGGGAAGTAAGATTGTAAGAGCCTAAAGATGGGGAGGAGAAACGATATGCAAGATACTCCACACACGTTAGGGGTGGAGTAATCATAATAGGTCTTTGCATGACCTGCACAATGACTAACATGTCATTGACCCCACAAAGTCTAGCATGGATCACACGCTCTAAGATCCTTAGAGGCCAAAGATTAACAGTCACAATAGTTTTCCTATATGAAAGGGGAACACAAAAAAGAGCTCTAGGCAATGCTACTGAGTCCTTACAACTCATCAGAAAGGAGGACCCAGAGGGAAGTCTGACAGCACACTAAAGGATGCTCCAGGAATGGGGGGGGGAATTCGAGAAAGGGAATGAGGTGGGGAAAGGAAGGGAAAAAGGAAGGAGGGAGTAAGGGAATCCAGGGATGGGTGGATGGAGGGAGGGGAAAGGGGAACCTATCAAGTTCATATGAGTGGAAAAAATAAATAAATAAATAAATAAATAAATAAATAAAAATTAAAAATAATTTCTCCATTATAACATTAAATGTCAATGGAATTAACTAACCAATCAAAATACACAGATTACAAACTTGGATTAGAAATCACAACCCATCAATCTGTTGCCTTTAGGAAACTCATGTCACCACAAAAGACAGGCACATCTTAAAAATAAAAACTGGTCTAAAACGCTGCAAGCTAATGGAATGAGAAAACAGGTAGGAGTAGCCATTATGCTATTGGACAAAGTTGACTTCAAACCAAAAAAAATCAGAAGAGACACAGATGGATACTACATTTTATTTACAGGTACAATTCACCAGGAAGACTTCATAATACTGAACATATATGTGCATAATATGGGCTCCTCCCCATTCATTAAGCAAATGTTATAGCGTCTAAAGCAAAAAAATCAACCCCCAAATGATAATTTTTGGCAATTTCAATACCACCCTCTCAACATGCGATAGATCCACAGGTCAAAAACTTAACAGAGATGTAACAGTCTCGGGGGCCCACGGAGACCCTTGGGGGTGGGGATAAGCTGGTGTGAAGTCAAGAGTCAGGTGAGTGGCAACAGCAGGCTCTCAGGCTTGCAGGCTGGCTTGTTTATTGTAAGTATGGGGCAGCCTATATACCCCACCCAACATCCCATAAGTCCCAGCATGAGGTTTGCTGAGTCAACCTGACCGGATTGGTCCTCTCAGCCAGGAAGTTTGATGTCAGCACCAGGCGTGGCAGCAGGTGTAGCTTGGGGAAATTTCATTCACACATGCAGCCCATACAGATCATCCCTGAGTGGCATGCTCCCCAAGTGGAGGTAATGGTTGATCAGAGACCTTAATTCAGGGCTGCCTGGTCCATTCCTCCTTCATATCCATCCTTTTTATTTATTTTGACAGCCAGTGGGAACCAGAGTTCTTTGTTCTGACCTTGTTAACCCCGCATCAGAGGGTATCCAGCATTACAGACTGTGCCTGCCCTAAGCTGTCATGTTTCTCAGGATCTTACTTGTCATTGGTTATGGGCCCTTGAAGGACCTCTGGAAGGCATATCAGGATATGTGGATAGTAGACTGGATCAAGGCCTCACAAATCTCTGTAATTCAAACTCAAAGTATGTCCCTAGAGGTGCCATGGCTTGGGTGTTCAAGGGCTATATGCATCTGTAGTGTGGTCTTATTGATGGAGCGCTGCTGAGAGGTGTGCTGAAGGAAACACTTAAAGCAATATAATTAAAACAATCCATTAAAATTAAAGTTGTGAGAAAACAATGAAAGAAAACTTACAATCTAATAGAAAAACAATTGTGATTGATATAGAACATAAGTAGCTAAGGCCTTAGATGTTATCAAAAAATTAAGTATGCATACATGTATTTAAAAGTGGCACGCCAAAAAACAATCAGCATGCAAAAGAAAGAAAAGAAGAAAAAAATTAAAATGGATCCATTTTATGAATCTAGTTTCCAGGAAAGCTTCACAATCTCCATTGCCGGTTTTACATCTCGAGCTGGCACCCATATTGGCAAAGTGGAATCCTGAGGGAAGACACAAGCATATTCTCGACCCCAGGTTAATAAGGGAGTGAGTCCATGCCATAGCAGTCTGACAGAGTCCCTCCATCAGACAAGAGGCAGCGGAGTATTATGAGATTTTGGTTCCCAAAGAGGGCATCGTTCGTAACATCCATCTGCCAAATTGCATTAGACAAGAGACCTCTGGGGTTTACTCCTCCCTTATTGAGGGGGCCAAGTGGAGCCAAGGGGGAACAGGTCACAGAGGACCTGACTAAATGCTTACATTGTGACGTTGTAAATTCTGGGAGGAGCTTGTGTAAGCTTCAAGGGTAAGGTGAAATTGTTGGTGTAATGCCCTAGCTTGTTCAAGAAGCTCTAAGTCCACAGTCATGATTATGGTATCTGTTAGATTGTTTCCCTTAGCCAGGATTCTGGGGAGTTTTGTGTGTGACTTTATATGGGAAATATAACAAGGATGAGCCCTGTGTTCCAATGCATCCTGGAACTACTGCATGGTGACATGTAAGGGGCTCTTGCAGTCCTTGAGCAAAGAAAATGAAAGGGTCCGGACAGCCTGTACTGCATACTGACTATCAGAAAAAATATTAACAGGTTCTAGTTGGCATTCAGTAAAAATCTTTAAGAGCCCCAAGAGTTCACCCAGTTGCACCGATCTGAGGTTGGGGAGGATATAATTAATGTCTTTTTCTCCCAGGTGCTGAATGAGGATTCCATACCTTTGTTTATTGGAGTCTGAGAATGCTAGGGTTCTATGTGGGATGGGAGAAGACCTGGGAGTACTATAAGGCTTAATTTTAATAGGGAGTTGAAAAAGTGCAGTTAACCTTTTGTCCTGTGGGGGGTGCTTATCAAGATCTCTAGTGTAGCCGGAGACCATTTCTTGAAAAGCAATAGAATCAGCCCAAAGCAATTGTGAGTGCCGGAGCAGGAAAGGAAGGATGATTTTACCAGGCTCATGGCTATAGGTCTTGTTGGTCATGTTTCTAGCCTTGAGAGCAAGTAGAAAGGTGATCTCAAATTTAGACATGATTTTGTGTAGGTCTGAATGAGCTTGGTGTAGCCACATAAGAGGGCCTGTTTGCCATAGAATGCCTAGAACACCACCAGGGGTCCATAAGATGACTGCAAAGAGAAGCTGGTGAGGCTCATGTCTGTTTAAGGATGCTGCGGCGAGTAGAGAGACAACCTTTTGTAGAAGAGCCAGTGATTCAGGTGTAAGCATAAGTCTTTTGGAGGGGCATGTAGGGCCCATCAGGAGAGAAAATAGAGTATATTTCCTGGTCAGGGATTGGTAGGAATGGTTTGAGCCAATTTATTGTTCCACATAACTGTTGGAGCTCAGCTAGGGAATAAGTGTCTTTAGAGGGCAGGTTGAAAGCTAGCAGGCTTATTTTTTTGGAAATAGAAAACCCCAAGAAGGCGAAGGGGGGCAAATTGGATCTTTTCAGGAGCTACTTTTAATTTTAGGGCAGCCAGGTCTTTTAAGAGGGTCCTAGATACTCCTTGTAAGTAGGGCAAGGTAGGATGAGCTAAAAAAAATCATCCATTGTTAATTATATGGATGTTCTTGGGGAACATTGCAAAGTGCCTCCCTAACATAAAGCTGACAAATGGTAGGGCTATTTTTCATGCCATGCAGGAGGACAGTCCATTGATACCTCCTGGCTGGTTTTTGTATATTAGGCTCCCAAACTGTAAATGCAAAGCGATCCCTACCCTGTGGTGCCAAGGGAATTTGAAAGAAGCAATCCTTGATATCTAGAATTACTATATAATAGGAGGGCGGTATAGCACTGGGTTGTGGCAGGCCAGCCTGAGTAGTCCCCAACTTTTCCATTTGTTCATGGATTGCTCTCAAGTCCTGTAGGAGCCTATAAGGGCCTGTCCTTTTCTTGATAACAAATATGGGAGTATTGTGCCTACTGATTGAGGGCTCTAAGTGTCCCAATTCAAGTTGTTCCTCGATTAATTCCTTAAGGGCAGCCAATTTGGGTTCAACTATTGGCCATTGGTCCACCCAGATGTCAAGGGTATGGGATCAGGTACCCGGTTAGATGATTGCTCATGATGGGCAGTGGCCTCCAGAATTGGGGGTGATTTGAGGATGTATGGCCTGAAAGGTCAACCTTATCATCCTATTAATGGGGCTGAGGGGTGCCCCGCTGGGAGTTTAAATTAGCCTTGGCATTCTGCTGGACATTGTAAAGCTGTGAGAGGCAGTTGGGAGCCCAATGGAATCCCTTGTTCATTTGGCCTGTCTTACCACAGCCCCAGCAAGCATGGTCGCGCGGCACACTAGAGCCCTGACTTGCCCCCTTCCTTTCTTTCTTTTCACTCTCAGTGGGCCAGGAAGCATGAGTATGCACTCCTGCTGCTGCGGCAGCTGCCTGGGCTTCGAACCTCTGCATCCTTGGGTTGCGCACAGCAGGTGAAAGTGCGAGCACCAAGCGGGAAAGATGGGCGCTGTGCTCCAGAGCCTCCTGGTCCACAGCTTCTGTGCACTCCTCTCAGTGGAGGTGAGCAGCGGAAAGTTGATATCAGGCTCCCAAACTGTGGGCTCCTTACAGTGTGAGGGGAGGTTGCCCATTTTACTAAAGACCAGAGACATGACTAGAGAGGAACAGATGAGACAAGCAATGTATCGGACCCAAATGTCTTGTGCTTGGTGGAGAACTTCCATGGTTTGTTAGGCCACAGCCATACTGCCCATACAGTGGCTCTGGAGGAGGACGGTCGATCTGGAGACCACTCCAGGGTTCCGTCTCCTGGGGGGTCAACCCTTATGTGGAGACACTGGGCAAACCAGAATCAAAAATGTGAACCTCCGTATCCATGGACAGACAAACACAGAGGAAACAAGAGAAGCTTTAACGCACACCTCTCACGAAGGCAAAGAATACTAAACACACAGGGGCCATTACCGAAAAACTGCCGAAGGGGGCACAGTGCTCCACACTGATGCCGAACAACTGCTGAAAGGAGGCACAGTGTTCCTACATTGGTGCCAAGAGAGGGAAAGGGCTGCAGTGGAAGTCCCTGTTCAGGTGCCAGATGTAACAGTCTCGGGAGCTGGCGTGAAGTCAACGACATAGATTCGGGGAGTCAGGTGAGTGGCAACAGAAAGCAGGCTGGCTCGTTTATTGTAAGTATGGGGCAGCCTATGTTCCCCACCCAACATCCCATAAGTCCCAGTGTGTGGTATGCTGAGTCATCCTGACCGGATTGGTCCTCTCAGCCAGGCAGTTTGACTTCAGCACCAGGCATGGCAGTAGGTGTAGCTTGGGGAAATTTCATTCAAGCATGCAGCCCATACAGATCATCCCTGAGTGGCATGCTCCCCAGGTGAAGGTATGTAGGTAATGGTTGATCAGAGACCTTAATTCAGGCCTGCCTGGTCCGTTCCTCCTACACAGAGACACATTGGAACTTAATCAAACACTTACTGAAATGGAACTTACAGATCTTTATCAAACTTTTCATCAATTCACCAAAGAATACACATTTTTCTCAGCAGCACACTGAATTTTCTCCAAAATACATTACATATTGGGTCACAAAATGAATCACCACATATAGAGGAAATGTGAAATTCTAGCCTGTCTAGAATTGACATCTGCAACACAACAAACAAAAGAAAATACACTAATTCCTGGAAACTAAACAATATGATGCTGAATGAGAATTGGATTTAGGAAGAAATTATAAAGGAAAAGAAAGATTTCCTGGAAGCAAACGTTGACACCTTATTAAAATCTTTGGGACACAATGAAAGCTGTCCAAAAAGGTAAGTTTATAGCTATTAATGCCTATATCAAAAAAATAGAAACATCACAAATACATAACTTGATAATGCAGCTTAAAGCTTTAGAGACAAAACAGCAATGCAATCCCAAAAAGAGTAGAAGAGAGGAGAGAAATATCTGAAATTGAGATAAGGGAAATGATACAGAGAATTATCCAGTCAAAAAGCTGGTTCTTTGAAAAAAATCAATAAGACTGATACACTCTTCACTAAATTAACGAATAACAAGAGAAACAAAACCCAGCTTATCAAAATTAGAAATAAGAAAGGGCTTATCACTACTGATAGCCAAGAAATTCAGAGAATTATATTGTCTTATTTCAAAAACTTTTACTGCGTGAAATTGGATAACACAAAAGAATGGATGAATTCCTTTTTTTTTTGAGTGTGAATATAATTTTATTATATTATATAATTTAGACATCTTTCTTAGTATGTATTTCCCAAACGACAAAAGTAGAAATAGTGGAATGAAATATACAAAAATATTTTTTAGATTAAAAAGTGTTATACACTTGCTAAACATGACTACAAAAAATAGTCTTGCTTTGTAGTAAGACACAAGGGATTCTGCTGAGTGGGCCTATATATGAGTGATTTAAGTCTGTTAAGAGATACCGATCTTGGACTGATGTCATCTCAGCTTCACAAGAACATTTTTTTTTTCTTTCTAACATCGCCCTTCTTTTTTTTAAATTTTTAACATTTTTTATTATTATTTCTGCTCATAGAAACTTAATAGGTAGACCAGTTCCTTCCCCCCTCCTCCTCCCCCTGAACCTCCTGCTCCCCTTCCCTTCCTCCACCTCCCCCAGTGCCCCCCCCCATTCCCAGAGAGTCCTTTATTGTATATGCCTAACTCTCCTCTTGGTCCTCCTCTCCGATGACATACAGGGACCCAGTGACATTTCCCTGAACCCTTTCTCGTGTTCCCCTTAAGCATAGGAACACTACTGTGGCTGTCAATCCCTTGCCTCCAAGGATCTTGGTGCCTTTAGCCGATGCTAGACTTTGTGAGGTCAATAGTGTGTTGGACATTGCGCAGGGCATGCAGTCCTATTATGATTGCTTCGGCCCTAACTAATGTGGAGAATCTTCAGATCATTGCTCCTCCCATCCTTTTGCTCTTACAATCTTACCGCCCCCTCTTCCGCAAAAGTCCCTGAGCTTCAGGATGGGAGGAGATTAGGCTGGCTTAGTTCTATGTGGTTGATATAGAGTCTCTGAAGTTCTGGATTGTGGTTTGTTGATTTTCTTTTTCAGTTTTGCTGCTCCTGCAATGCCCTTCACTCCATCCTGATGGGCAATGTATGTCACCCCCTGGTCAGAGACAAAAATCTGTAAAACTGGAGTCTTGTTATAATAGCACATTCAAGGGTAGATGTAATAAAAGCAGGAAACCTTGGTGAGGGAGGGGTCAGTCACCCATTCGCAAAATGATCACCTTTCTTTAACATTTTTTATTATTATTTACGCTCATACGAACTTAGTATGTACACCCCTTCCCTCCTCCCTCCTCCTCCCCGACCCCCTGCTCCCCCTCCCCTCACCTCTCCCTTCACATCCCCAGTGCCTCCCACCCCAATCCCCAGAGAATCCCTTAATATGCATGCCAGACTCTCCTCTGGGCCATCCTCTCCAATGACGTACAAGTACGCAGAGGGATTTCCCTGAAACCTTTCCTGTGTTCCGCTTAAGCATAGGAACACTACTGTGGCTGTCAATCCCTTGCTTTCAAGGATCTTGGTGCCTTTGGCAAATGCTAGACTTTGGGGGGTCAATAGTGTGTTGGACATTGTGCATGGCATGCAAAGTACAATTATGATTGCTTCGGCCCTAATTTGTGTGGAGTATCTTGCATATCATTGCTCTTTCCATCCTTGTGCTCTTACAATCTTACCATCCCCTCTTCCGCAAATTTCCCTGAGCTTCAGGATGGAGAGAGATTAGGCAGACCGAGTTCTAGGTGGTTGATATAGAGTCTCTGAAGTTCTGGATTATGGTTTATTGATTTTTTTTGTAGTTTTGCTGCTCCTGCAATGCCCTTGACTCCATCATGATGGGCATTGTATGTCACCCCCTGGCCAAACACAAAAAGCTGTTAAACTAAAGTCTTGTTATTAGAGCACATTAATAGGTAGATGTAATAAAAGCAGGAAACAACAGTGAGGGAGGGGTCAATCACCCACTTGCAAAATGGTTACTTTTTATCTGCCAAACTATATGCCCTCCCCTTCTGGTAAAATCATACCCCCTCAGTTGTAAATGATCAGGAACAAAAGTCTGTGAACTTAACCAGATGTCTCATTACTTACTTGCAGTCCTTGATGGAGGTCTATTTTCTCTGCTGTAACATGGTCCTCTCTCTCCTTGTTTCTGGTGTGGCCCTCCAACCCCATCCCTCCTGTTCATAATCCTAGCAATTACTGTAGGTATTACAGAGATTTATCTTTGAGTGTCTCATGGTGGGCTGAGTGGGTTTGGTACTAGGAGCCACCTATTAGGGAGTACATACAGCGTTTAATTTTCTGGGTTTGGGATACTTCACTCAATATAATTGTTTCTAAAGACATCCATTTCTCAGCAAATTCCAGTAATTCATCATTTTTGATGGCTGAGTAGTATGCCATTGTATAGATCTACCACTTTTCCTTATCCACTTGTCAACTGTTGGACATTTGGGTTGATTCCATGACTTTGCTATTGTAAACAATGCTGCTGTGAACATGGTCATGCTTGTGCTGTCGAGGTGAATTTTTGCTGTATGTGGGGTTATTCCCAGAAGTGGAATAACAGGGTCGTATGGAATTTCAATCTATAATTTCTTAAAGAATCTCCAGACGGCTCACGAGAGTGGGTGTAAGAGCCTCCATTCTCACCAGCAATGTGGGAGAGTTCCCCTCTCTCCACATCCTCTCTAGCATTTGTTTTTTTTAACATTTTTAATTGTTATTTCCGCTCATACAAACTTAGTAGGTACACCGATTCCCTCCCTCCTCCTCACCCCAACTCCCCTGCTCCCCCTCCCCTCACCCCTCCCTCCCCATCCCCCAGTACCTCCCACCCCAAATCCAGAGAATCCTTTTATGTGCATGCCAGACTCTCCTCTGGGCCCTCCTCTCCAATGACTTACTAGGACCCAGTGGCATTTCCCTGAACCTTTTCCTGTGTTCCCCTTAAGCATAGGAACACTACTGTGGCTGTCAATCCCTTGTCTCCTGGGTGTCTTTAGCAAATGCTAGACTTTGTGGGGTCAATAGTGTGTTAGACATTGCGTGGGCATGCAAAGTCCATTTATGATTGCTTCGGCCCTAACTTGTGTGGAGTATCTTGCATATCATTACTCCTCCCATCCTTGTGCTCTTACAATCTTACCGCCCCCTCTTCTGCAAATTTCCCTGAGCTTCAGGATGGGGAATGATTAGGCTGGCCTAGTTCTAGGTGGTTGATATAGAGTCTCTGAAGTTCTGCATTGTGGTTTGTTTTTTTTTTCTTTTGCAGTTTTGCTGCTCCTGCAATGCCCTTCACTCCATCCTAATGGGCATTTTATGTCACCCCTTGAAGTCCTTGATGGAGACCTATTTTCTCTGCTGTAGCATAGTCCTCTTTCTCCTTGTTTCTGGTGTGGCCATCCTACCCCATCCCTCCTGTTCATAATCATTGCAATTACTACAGGGGTTACAGAGATTTATCTTTGAGTGTCTCTAGCTGGGCTGGGTAGGTTTGGTACTAGGAGCCACCTATTAGGGAATACATACGGCGCTTAATTTTCAGGGTCTGGGATACTTCACTTAATATAATTGTTTCTAAAGACATCCATTTCCCAGCAAATTCCATTAATTCACCATTTTTGATGGCTGAATAGTATTCCATTGTATAGATCTACCACATTTTTCTTATCCACTTGTCAACTGTTGGACTTTTGGGTTGATTCCATGACTTTGCTATTGTAAACAGTGCTGCTATGAACATGGTCGTGCTTGTGCTATCGAGGTGAACCTCTGCTGTATGGGGGGTTATTCCCAAAAGTGGAATAGCAGGGTCATATGGCATTTCAATCTTTAATTTCTTCAAGAATCTCCAGACGGCTCGCCAGAGTGGCTGTATGAGCCTGCATTCCCACCAGCAATGTAGGAGAGTTACCCTCTCTCCACATCCTCTCTAGCATTTGGTGTTGTTTGTATTGTGGATTTTTGCCATCCTGACTGGGGTGAGATGATATCTCAGGGAAGTTTTGATTTGCATTTCCCTGATGGCTAAGGAAGTGGAGCATTTTTTTAAGATATTTGTAAGACATTTTAATTTCATCCCTGGTAATATTTCTTTTAAGTTCCAGGGCCCATTTTTTAATTGGGCCATTAGTTTCCTTGGTGTATAGTTTTCTAAGTTCTTTGTGCACTCTGGATACTAGAGCTCTATCAGATATGTGGTTATTGAAGCTTTTCTCCCATTCTGTGGGTTGCCTTTGAGCTCATGTTACAATCTCTTAACCTGAACAGAAGCTCTTTAATTGCACAAGATCCCAACTGTTGAAATTTGGTAACAGTGACTGTGCCATTGGATGTCTAAGTAAGCACAACTTACATAAATTGAATCAGGGATTTTTGTATTATTTAAATAGTCCTATAACATATGAATCTTCCAACCAAAAAGTGTCCTGGACCAGATGGATTTAGCACAGAGTTCTACCAGACATTTAAGGAACAAATTACACCAATACTCCTTAAACTGTTCCATCAAATAGCAAAGGAAGGAACACTACTAAATTCGTTCTATGAAGCTGATAACATCTTAATTCCAAAATCTAATAAAGATACACTTAAAAAAGAAAACTATATGTCAATCTCTTTGATGAACACACATGCAAAGATTCTCAACAAAGTCTTAGCAAATCTGATTCAAAAATATATCAAAATGATCATTTACAGTGATCAAGTAGGCTTTATCCCAGGCACACAAGGTTGGTTCAACATAAGCAAATCAATAAATATAATTCACCATATAAACCAGTCCAAAATTCAAGACCACATGGTATTCTCTATAGATGCAGAAAAAGCTTTGGCCAAGATCCAACAACCTTTGATGATCAAAATCCTAGAGACAGTTGGAATGGAAGGAACCTTTATTAATATAATAAAAGCTGTATACAACAAGCCAACAGCATGGATTATACTCAATGGGGAAAAACTTGAAGCCACTTCCATCAGGAACTAGACATGGCTGTCCACTGTCATTACTTCTTTTCAATATTGTACTTGAAGTCTTAGCTGAAGCCATAAGATGAAAGGAATACAATTCAGCAAGGAAGAAGTCAAGTTTTCTGTATTTGCAGAGAACATGATTGTATACCTGAGTGATCCCAAAAACTCCACCAGGAAACTTCTGGAACTAATACAGAAGTTCAGCAGGGTGGCAGGATAGAAAATAAATTGTATGCCCAGGATGAAAGATGTGAAAAAAGCCCGAAGAGAAACAAAAGCAAAAAGGCAACCCATGGAATGTGAAAAAACATTCACTAACCACATATCAGATAGAGGTCTATTATTCAGAGTACAGAAAGAACTTAGAAAACTAAACACCAAGGAAACAAATTGGCCAATTAAAAAATGGGCCTTGGAACTTACAAGAAACTTACCAGGAAAGAAATTTAAATGTCTAACAAATATCTTAAGAAATGTTCTGCATCCTTAGCCATCAGGAAAATGCCTATGAAAACCTTCATGAGATATCATCTCACCCCGGTCAGGATGGCAAAATTCCACAATACAAACAACACCAAATGCTGAAGAGGATGTTCCAAGAAGGGAACTCTCCTACATTAGTGGTGGGAATGCATGCTTATGCAACCACTCCGGTGAGCCATCTTGCAATTGTCAAAAACATCTAAGATGGAAATCATATATGTCCCTGCTATTCCACCTTTGGTAATATTCCCCCATACAGTAAACATTCACTTCAATGGCACAACTACGACCATGTTCTTAGAACCAATATTTACAATAGGAAAGTCATGGAATAAACCCAAATGCCCAACATTTGACAAGTGGGTAAGAGAAATGTGGTACATTTATGCAGTGGAACACTACTCAGCCATTAAAATGATGAATTAATGAAATTTGCTGGGAAATGGATGGAATTAGAAACAATTATATTGAGTGAAGTATTACAGACACAGAAAATTAAGTGTGGTATGTACACCCTAATAGGTGGATCCTAGTACAAAATGAACTTAGAGACACATTCAATGATAAATCTCTGTAATACCTATAGTAATTGCAAAGATTATAAACAGGAGGAAAGGGGAAGTAGGGCCCGGCCAGCAACAAGGAGTGAGGGGATCATGCTACAGCAGAGAAAATAAGCCACCATGAAGGAATGCAAGTAAATAATGAGACATCTGGTTAAGCTTACTGACTTGCCTTTTTGGTCCCTTGCTACTGATGGGATTTGATCTCACCAGACAGGGAGGACATAGAGTCTAGCAGATAGAAGTTAACCATCCTGCAAATGGGAGACTGAACCCCTCTCACCACAGTCTCCTATTCTTATTTCATCTATCTTTGTATCTACTTTTACGGTAAGAGTCTATTTTAACAGTCTTTTATCTTTGGCTGTGAGGTGACATCCAATACCCATGAGGATGAAGCCAAGGCCGGTGCAGTAACAGCAAAACCAAAAAAAAAAAACCATAATTCAGAACATCAGAGACTGTACACTAATCATCTGGAACCAGGCCAGCCTAATCTCTCCTATCCTAAAGCTCAGGGTGGAGAAAGGGTGGTAAGATTATAAGAGACTAATGATGGGGAAGGGCAAGGATATGCTAGATACCCCACACAAGTTAGGGCCAAAGTAATCATAATAGGACTTTGCATGCCCTGTGCAATGGCAGACATATGATTGAGCCCCTAAAGTCTAGCATGGTTCACAGGCATTAGGATCCTTAGAGACAAGGGATTAACATCCACAATAGTGTTCCAATGATAATGGGGAATACAAGAAAGGGCTCTAGGTAATGCTACTGAGTCCATACACCTCATAAGAGAAGTGAACCAAGAGGGAAGCTTGACATTCACACTAAAGGACGCTCCAGGGATGGGGGGGCAGGTGGCCCTGAGAGAAAGGGAGGGGCAGAAGGAAGCAAAAAATGGGAGAGGAAGAGGATCCATGGAGGGTTGGAGGGAGGGAGGAGACAATGGTATCTATTACGTTTTTATGAGTGAAAACAAAAAAATAGAATTATTGTCTGCAGAAGAATGTGTTGGAGGCAGTGGGGGAAGCGGTGGTGGTGGCGTAAAGGTGTAGGGTAAGTTAACTAAGTGATGAAAACCCAAGGTAGGAGTTGCCCTACCCATGCTGAAGGATGGGGGACAGACTTGGAGGGGGAGGGAGTGAGAAGTTATGCATGTCAAACACAGGAGGCGGAAAAGAGTACTGTGCCACAACCGGACTGTGTAGTCTCTGAGGTGGAAATCCCAATGTCTCCTGGGATTCCATGTTATCTGAGATATAAAACTGCTGAGGTGGAGGCCTGGTGTGGTATGTTCGAGGGTATCTACTCCTGGGAAAGCCTCTTCTGAACTCTTTGTTGTGTTATCCTTTGGAATACTCTGAAGGAGAGCCATAAGCTTTCCTATTCTGATGCCCTACAGCAAAATCTTCACCTGTCTTATTGGAATCATACCTGACTCTCCTCCTGCCTGGGGCCTGTGGCCTCTTCTCTCTGGCTTCCATTCCTTTTTCATCATCACTGAAGTCTAAGGTTTCTGGTGGAGGATCTTGATCATTCTTTCATGATGCATCAGATCCCCTATCCTGTTTAATTTTTTCTGTGAAAATATACTGGGTAAATTTTTTCACTGATGGAGCAAAACACAGTCTCCTTTATTTTAATGCTTTTGCTTTCAATATGGTCTGAAGAATTAAACCGTAACACAAAAAATGGATGTGCAACAGGTCTAACTATCGCAAATATCTTACCTGCAGTCTACCCATTACTTTTGAAGATGACAGTCTCCTCGTTCATTCGAGGAAGATTAGTTATGGATTCAATTATTACTAATTGTTCAATAATGCTTGAAACCATCCCCATCTTTACTTTTTAAAAGTTTTATTATATTTATTTATTTTTCTCGAACCATATAAGCTTAATAAGTACCCCAGTCCCTTCTTTACCTCCATCATTCCCCAGTTCCCCTTGCACTCTCCTCTTTTACCCTTCCTTTCACCTCCCACCATCCTGTTTTTCCAGTGTCTCCCCATTCCCCATCCCATTCCCTGGAATATCCTTTTCTTTGAATGCTAAGCTTCCCTCTAAATCCTCCGCTCTAATGAGGTGAAAGGACTCATTGACACTGCCCAGAGGCCTTTCGTGGGTTGCCCTTTGGTATGGGAACACTGTCATGACTGTTAATCCTTTGCCTCTAAGGATCCTGAATATCCTTTCTTATTTTAGAATCGCACTGAGTTCTATAGAGGAGGTACCTTCTTGTATGTTCCTGGGTACCTGCTACAGTATAAGTGATATTCCAATAGGGGTACCCCTGATGCCCAAGAGACCACTTACTCTGGCCAGTTTTGACCATCAATGATTACTCCCAAAGGAAAATGACCACCTGAATTCCCACATAATTCACTGTGGCAGAAGAAGGTTTATGTTTGCAAAAGATTTTATTTCCTCTCATGCACTAAGTAAACATATAACGAGGGAGATAATTTTAAGTAATGTCAAGTTGTTCAGTGTGGTATGTATCACTGTTTGGAATTGAAGCTTGAGTCAACATAAAGTCATCATGATCTCAGCCTTGATATGGTTTCCACATACCTTGTTCATTCTCAGTAGATTCATGTTTAATTTACTGTCCTTGATTTTGGGGGGGGGATAAATGACAGAAGCAAATGAATGACAGAAAAAAACTCCTTTGGCTTTCAGCTTCAGGACTCTGTCCATCCTGATAGGAAAAGTACGGGAGCAGGAATGTGATGTTCCTGGTCACCTGACACATGCATTTGACATGGAAACAGGGATGCTTGGATGTAATCAGCAAGGTTTTTTCTTTTTCTTCATTCTGACACGCAGTCCATGGAAATGTACTGCCCACCATTAGTTTGGAGACAGCTCATTTCAATTAACATCTTGAGAAACCACCTTAAACTCACACTGAGAGATGTGTCTCTCCTATGTGATTCTGCACCTAAAATCGAGTTGACATTAAATATTGATCAGTGAAATTCTGTAATCCCAACATTCTCATTGCAAAATGGTGAAAAATGGCAAGATCTTTATGTCATCCCCCATTGCACAATATTCTTTCTTCATCATTTTCTATTTCTCTCTCCAAGACTCCAGGGTTCAATGCTCAACTGCCTTTTATCCACCAGTGAGCGTCTATTGAAATGCCATTTTCAAGAAATTCCTTTTCCCCTTAAAAAAAAGTTATTTATCAGGAAATAAGATGAATGTCCTCCTTCTAAATCTACATACCCAATTTTCATCCAGCAATTAAATTGCATCACAATGAAATTTACTACCTTTCTCCCTCATCCTCAATGATGGGCTCTGGATTACTAGGGACACCTTTGTTTTTGAAGGATAAACAAAACACTTTCACTTTTTCCAAAAATCCTCCATGTGATATTACTGAGGAGAGAAAATTAGTAGAGGAAATACTAAGAACACTAACGATATCAAACTCACTATGCAAATACCCTCAAAGAAACCATAGGAGTCACATATCAACAACTAAAACTATAGCATAACATTTGAGAGTTAAGATTGTGTAGTCTCACATTCTGGCTTTATAGTAACTTTTCACAAATTCGTCAGAATTTAAGACATTGAAAGGGGTCAAGAAATGTTTTTAATTTTTGAACCTTTGAAGAGAATTTCTGTGTGGCCTTAGCAAAACAACATAGCATTTTGGGACAAAAATGCCCACTAGCAGGCCTGCACAGGAGGCCAAGATGGAGAAGACTTCCACAGCCACCATGACCTTCCCCTTGGTGCTGTGGTAGACAGGGAGGAAGGTGACCCACACACTGCAGAACACCAGCATGCTGAAGGTCAGGAACTTGGCTTCATTGAAGGTGTCAGGCAGGTTCCTGGCCAGGAAAGCCACAGTGAAGCTCCCCAGGGCCAGAGAGCCCAGGTATCCCAGGACACAGTAGAAGGCAGTGACTGAACCCTTGTTGCACATGATGATGATGTGGCCATGTTCAGAATGTATGTCTTTGTCGATAAAAGGAGGACATGTTACAAGCCAGAATACACAGAAAATAAGTTGGACCAAGGTGCAGATAGGGATGATGTAGTTAGGTGTCCCTGAAATTAGCAACCACCTCATCTTTCTTCCTGGAGCAGTGAGCTTGAAGGCCAGAATCACAGTGATTGTCTTGGCCAAGACAGTGGACACAGCCACAGTGAACACAACTCCAAATGTGATCTGCTGCAAGATGCAGGTGGCAGTGTTGGGATGTCCAATGAAGAGCAAGGAGCAGAGGAAACAGAAGATGAGGGAGATGAGTAAGATGTAGCTGAGAGTGCGGTTATTGGCTTTCACGATGGGAGTGTCTCGGTGCTTCATAAAGACCCCAAGAACAAAAGCTGTGAGTGCAGAGAATCCCAGGGCCATGCAGGCCAGAGACATCCCTAAGGGGTCTTCATAGGCCAGAAAGGACACTGACCTTGGGAGGCAATGGGTCTGCTCTGTGTTTGGATAGTGATCATCTGCACACTTCACACACTGATCCATTCCTGATGCAGAAAGAAAAATGTCACCAACACATTGTAATGCTTCTCTCTTATTCACAGCATACTTTAAATAACTGTGGAGTAAGATAATAATTAGTAAAACAATAAATAAATAATAAATAGAAAAACAACAGATATATGATTTCCTGTAGATTGCCTTAGGACAGTGATTCCCAATTTCATCTGTTCACAATTTTAAGGTAAACAAATACCAATACTTGCATAGTCTTTTACTGAATTGTACAGAATGATGTTTGCTACCTTGTCTCAAAAGAAAATGCTTATATTATGATATAACAAGAGTGAGCAGACTGAGTACCTCACAAAACCAAATTTTATTTATTTATTTCCTTTTTTCCTAATCATACAATCTCAATAGGTACCCCAACACTCTCCATTGCTCCTACCATCCCCAGTCGCCTCCTTCCACTCACCCCATTTTCCCCTTCCTTTTACACCCTTTCCTCCTTCCCTGCCTCCCCATCTCCAAGTGACTCCCCCTCCCTCCCTCCCATCCCCTGAAACATCATCTTGTGTGAACTCCAAATCTCCCTTTGAGTCATCCACCCTAGTGAGGGTTTAGGACTCAGTGGCATAGCTGCTCTTTGCCCATTCTTGGGCTCCCTGTTACTATGGGAACTCTATTATGACTGTTTAATCCATTGCTTCAAAGGATTCTACTCCCTGGAGCCTTTTCCCCTATGATACATGCTAGATTTTAGTGAGACAGCCATTGTGCAGGTCAGGCAAAGCCCAATCCTGACTGCTGCAGCCCTATCTTGTGTGGAGTATCTTGCATATGGTTGGTCCTCCCATCTTTAGGCTCTTATAATCTTGTCACCCCTTCTTCCTCAAAGTTCTCTGAGATTTAGGATGGAGAGAAATTTGGCTGGTCTGGTTTCAGATGATCAATGTAGGGCCTTTGGTGTTCTGAACTGTGGTTTGCTGTTGTTTACAGTTTTGCTTTTCCTGCACTGCCATATGCTCCACCCTGATTGTTATTGAAGGTCACCTTCTAACCAAAGATGAAAGTCTGTTTAAATGAAGATCTTACTATAAGAGGGGACTCAAAGTTAGATGCAAGAATAAGAATAGGACAAAGCAGTGAGGAAGGAGGGTCAGTGTCCCATCTATCTGCCAGTCCTTATATCCTCCTTCATTGGTGAGATCAAATCTGGTCAGTTGCAAATGACCAGGAAGGGAATGGAGAGTGAACTGCACCAGATGTCTTGTTACTTACATGCAATACTTGACCATGGTATATTTTCTCTACTGAAACGTGATTCTCTTTTTCCTTTTTGGGAGGGCCTTCCTTTGCTGTCCCTACTATTTATAGACCTTTGTGATTACAATAAGTATTACAGAGATTTATCTTTGAATATGTCATTAAGTGTGTTTGGTACTAGGATTCATCTATTAGGGAGTACACATGGTGTCTAATTTTCTGTCTGGGATATTTTACTCAACATTTTTTTCTAATTTCATCAGTTTCCCAGCAAATTTCATTAATTCATCTTTTTTGATAGTGGAGTAGTATTCCATTGTATAAATGTACCACATTTTCCTTATTGACTACTCAAATGTTGGGCATTTGTATTTTTTCCATGTCTTTGCTTTTGTAATTAGTGCTATAATGAACATGGTTGTACTTGTGTCATTGTAGCGAATTTCTGCATTATGGGGGATTGTTTATGCCCAGAAGTGGTATAGCATGGCCATATGGCATTTCAATCTTTTTTTAGAAATCATGAAACTGATTCCATTCCCACCATCAATGTATGAGAATTCCCTCCTCTCCACATCCTCTCCAGCATTTAGTGTTGTGTGTATTGTGTATTTTCGCTATCCTGAGTAGGGTGACATGATATCTCAGGGTAGTTTTCTTTTGCAGTTCCCTCATGGCTAGGGATGAGGCAGATTTTTTTAGATATTCGTTAGACATTTCAATTTCGTCCCTTGAAAAGCTTGTTTTGAAATCTGAGGCTCTTTTTTTAACTGGGCCATTAGTCTCCTTGGTGTTTAGTTTTTTTTTAATTTTTTATTACTTATTCAATTGTCCGCATGTATGTGTGTGTATGTGTGTGTGTGTGTAGAACCATGGATGAATTCGGGATCCACCATGGACCGCATCCACCTCCTCCTTGTTTACTCTGTTCCGGGAATCACAGGCTCTGCCCTACCAGGACCAGAAACACAGGCCGCCCCCGCTTTTGCCCGGAGTCTATATGTGGGGTCTAGGATCAGAACTCAGGACCTTCCACCTGCAAGGCAGAGGCTTAACCCCTGAGCCACCTCTCCAGCCCCGGTGTTTAGTTTTTTAAGTTCTTTGAGCACTCTAAATAATAGAGCTCTATAAGATATGTGGTTAGTGAAATTTTTTCCCTTTCTCTGGGTTTCCTTTTTGCTGAGTTTACAATCTCTGTATCTAAACAGAAGCTGTTTAATTTCATAAGATCCCATTTGTTGAGTGATGGTTCTAGTGCTTGTGCCATTGAGTTTCTGTTTATGAACTCTTGTCCTAGTCTAATCAGTTCGAGGGATTTCTTTACCCTTTCAACTAGGGTTTTTGTAAGATCTGGCCTAACATTAACATCCTTGATTCATTTGGAATTAACTTTTGTGCATGGTCACAAGTATGTGTCTAGCTTTAATGTTATACATGTGGATATCCAATTTTACCAATACCATTTGTTGAAGATGCTTTTCTTTTTCCGTTGAATTTTTTGGACCCCTTTGTCAAAGAACAAATGGCTATAATTGCGAAGGTTTATATGTGTTTCTTCAGCCTTTTTCCATTGATGTATGTGTACATTTTGGAGTGAGTACTAGGCTGTTTTTATTACTATAGATTTGTAATCTAGATTAAAGTTTGTTATGGTGATAACTCAAGCAGTGTTTTGTTACTCGGGATTGTTTTTGCTATTTGGACATTTTGTTTTTCCACATGAATTTTGATATCGTTTCATCAATTTCTTTAAAGAAATATTTGGGAATTTTGATTGGTATAGCATTGAATCTTTATAGTACTTTTGGTAGGATGGTCATTTTTATGCCATTCTTCTCTAGGCTCATGGAGGGAATTTCCACCTTCTGGCATTTTCTATCTTTCTTTAGGGTTCTAAATTTTTCATTATAAAGGTCTCTCACTTCATAGGCTAGATTTATTCCAAGGTATTTCATTTCTTTAGGGGCTATCATAAATGGGATTGTTTTCTTTGAATGTTTTCATTTTTCATCCTCGGTGTATAGGAAGGTCACTGATTTTTCATGTATATTTTGTACCCTGACACTCTTGTCAAATTATATGTTAGTTCAAGATTTTCTTGGTAGAGATTTTATGATCACTCAGGTATAGGATCGTATCATTTGCAAATAGAGATAACTTCACTTCTTCCTCACTGATTTGAATCCCTTTTATCTCCCTGTGTTGTCTTATGGCTCGAGCTAAGACTTCAAGTACAATATTGAATAGAGTGGTGAAAGTGGACAGCCTTGTCTAGTTCCTGATCGAAGGGGGAATGCTGCAAATTTTTACCATTGATTATAATCCTTGCTGTTGGCTTATTGTATACAGCTTTCATTATGTTGATAAAGTTTATTCCATTCCAACTGTCTATAGCATCTTGATCATAAAAGACTTTTGGATATTGTCAAAAGCTTTTCCTGTGTCTAAATAAAGTATCATGTTATCTTAGATTTTGGATTGGATTATATGTTGGTTTAGATTTATTAATTTGGGTTTGTTGAACCAACCATTTATGCCTGGATTAAAACCTACTTGATTACAGTAAATGATAATTTTTATATGTTTTTGTATCCAATATGCTAAAATTTTGTTGGGAATCTTTGCATCTCTGTTCATCCAAGAGACTGGCCTCTAATTTTCTTTTAAAAGTGTATCTTTCTTAGGTTATGGGATTAGTATGATATTAGCTTCCTAGAAAGAATTTGGAAGTGTTCCTTCCATTGCTATTTTATGGAACAGCTTAATGAGTAGTGGTGTTTGTTTTTCTTTAAATATCTGGCAGAATTTTGTGCTGAACCCATCTGATCCAGGACACGTTTTGTTGGTAAGAGTGGAGATTACTTCATCATTTTCCTCATTTTTTATAGGACTGATTAAGTAATCATGACTTCCTGATTCAATTAGGTGAATTGTGCTTACAAAAGAATTCAACCATTTCTTTTGTGTTATCAAATTTTATGGAGTATAAGTTTATGAAGTTTGACATAATTCTCTGAATTTCTTACATATCAGTTGTGATAACTCCATTTTCATTTCTAATGTTGATAATCTGGGTTTTCTCTCTCGTCATTTTGGTTAATTTAGCTCAGGTGAATCAATCTTATTGAGTTTTTCAAATAATGAGTTTTTTGACTTGTTAATTCTTTGTATGGATTTTCTTATCAATTTCTGATATTTCTCCCTTGACTTTGCTAGTCACCTGTCTTCTAGTGCTTTTGGGATTGGACTGCTCTTGTGTCTCCAAAGCTTTAAGCTTCATAGTTAAGTTATTTATTTGTGATGTTTCTATCTTTTTGATATAGGCATTAAGAGCTATAAACTTACCTTTTAGGAAGGCTTTCCTTGTGTCTTAGAGTATAATTTGTTATTTTAATGATAGTTTGCTTCTAGGAAATCTTCAGTTTCCTTTATGATTTCTTGCTGAAACCAGTTCTCATTCAGCATCATATTGTTTAGTTTCCAAGAATTAGTGGGTTTTTTTTTTTTTTGCTGTTTATTGTGTTGCAGATGTTAAGCTTTAGACTATGTTGGTCTGAAAGTGTATAGGCTATAATTTCAACTTACCTCAATATGTGCAGATTCGTTTTGGGGCTCAATATATTGTCTATTTTGTATAAAGTTCCATGGGATCATGAGAAGAATGTGTATTCTTTGTTGCTTCAATAGATGGTTTGATAGAGATTTGTAAGTTCAATTCAGGAAGAATACGGTTTAATACTAATGTGTCTCTGTTGAGTTTTTGGCCTGTCAATCTATCCCATGTTGAGAGTGTGGTATTGAAGTCCCCAAGTGTTATAGTTTTGGGATTGAATTCTTGTTTAGGACATGGTAGTGTTTGCTTAATGAATGTGGAAGATCCCCTATTAGGTGCATACATGTTCAGTATTCTGAAGTCTTCCTGGTGAATTGTTTATGTGACTAAAATGCAATATCCTTCTTTATCTCTTCTGATTTTCTTTGGCTTGAAGTCCAGTTTGTCAGATATCATAATTGCTTTCCCTGCTTTTTTCCATTAGCTTAACGAATTTTTGACCAACCTTTTACTTTTAGAATGTGCCTATCTTTTGTGATGAGACATATTAGACATGTTCCAGAAGGTAGAAGATGAATGAGTTTTGATTTCTAATCCATGTTTTTCACCTGTATCATTTGATTGGTGAGTTAATTCCATTGACATTTAGTAGGTATAATGGAGAAATTACATTTCATTCCTGATATTCTTTGTATTTTGTGCATTTCATAAGTGTATTATTTAGCTTCTAGTTTGCGGTGGTATTTCACTTCCCTTCTGTCATTCTGGATATGCTTGTTATTTCTTCAAGCTTGAGTATCTTTTGTAGCATTATTTGAAGGTCTGGTTTTGTGTTTATTTAAGGCTTCAACTTGTTTTTGTGGTCAAAAATTTTTCTTTCACCCTTGATAATGAAATAGTTTTGCCAGGTATATCAGCCAGGATTGACATTTGTGCTCATTTAATACTTGAAGTATGTCTCACCAAGCTCTTCTGGCATTTAATGTTTCCACTGGAAAACTCATTTGTTATTTTAGTAGATTAACTTTTAAAAGAGATTTATTTTTCTCTCCTGAAAATGTCAGCGCATTCTCTTTTTCTTGTATATGTAGTGTTTTGCCTATTATTTGCCATGGCGAGTTTCTATTTTGGTAATTTCTGTTTGGGGTGCAGAATGTCTTTTGTATTTGGATTGGCCCTCTCTTTCTTTACATGTAGAAAGTTTTCCTTTATGATAATATGAAAATTTTCCTCAGGTGTGGTATTTTGGGATTCTTGATCTGGTATTCCATGAATGCACATGTCAGGCTGTTTCAAGGTATCCCAAAACTCTTGAATATTCCTCTCAAGTATCTTGTTGGCTTTAGCAATGTCTTCGATTGATCTGGTGAGTTCTTCCACTTTGTCTTCAAGACCTGATATTCCATTTGGTTCTTCATTAGTTCTACTGAAAGACAGTCTGGTGAGTTCTGGGTTGAAGATAGCTTGTCTTGCAGGTCAGTTTAAACTCTGCTTCAGATTGTTTTAACTTATCTATGCCTATTTTTGTTTCTTCAACTGCTTTTCTCATCTTCAAGTGCCAGTTTTGTTCCTGTTCAAAGTTCCTGGTTGATGCAGATATATAACTCTTCCAGGATTTCCTCTTTCATTGTTTTGATCATAGTAAGGATCAGGCTTTGAAATTCATTATCTTGGGTATGGCTTTCTTGGCTATTTTCTATGAGTTTGTTTTGGTTGGATTCATCATTATGGCATTCATTCTTTAGGTACAAGAGTTTGACCTTGGTTTTTGTTTCTCATGAATTTGTGCTGTGACCTGGTCATTTTTATTTTATCTCTTAGGAGCTTCTTTTTGTTTTTGTGTGTTTTAGCTTCACTGAATTAGATGGTATTACTACATTTGAGCAGTTAAACTAGTTTGTCTTGGAGTTGGGTATGCTTGTCTGGTATTGGTGTTATTTCCTAGATGAGACTATTGAAGTGTTAGTACATCAATTAAGTTGAGTGTGTTAGACAGAGATTGAAGATTAGTATATTAGTGCACTTTTTAGCTTTACTCTCTTGGTGATATGTGAGGGTGAATGCTATAGTCCCTGAAGTTGTATGGGATTTTGGGTGGCTGTATGGAAATATAAGCTACACTGTGAAATAATTGAGAAGAAAGAGATGGTAAAAATGGTTTGCTTATCTCAGAGCTGGATGTGAAGAATCTGACCCATATGATGGGATGATTATAAAAGACCTCAGATGAATGGTATTGGCTCCTACCTTTTTGCTTTGGCTTTCACTGGACTCTGTTGAATTTTGAGGAGCAGGGAGTCTGCCCCAATATGGTTTTGGGGCACAAAGGCAGAGTGGTTAGTGGGGAGTACAGAAAACCTGGGGTTTGGGGCATGGCCTAGAAGCCTTCCCCAGAACCAGAAATACAGGCTGGCTACTAGTGGGGTGCACAGATGACATGGGCCCTGGGGTATGGCTGAGAGACATTCTCCAGTACCAGAGAGGCAGGCTGGCTAGTAGTGGGGCACTCAGATGACCTGGAGCCTTGGGGTGTGTTTCTAAGGGGGTTACCTGATGAGCAGGGAATCAGCCCTGGTCCTGGTCCAGGGTAGAAAGGCCAGAGTGGCTAGTGTGGGGTGCAGATGACCTGCATCCTGAGGCATGGTTTAGGTCCTACTTGAGGAGCAAGGAGTTTGGCCCAGGTCAGGAGTCCAGGTCCTCCGCAGAAAGACAAACCCAACCTAAAGACGCATAGTTATTTGATACGATAATTGAATTTCATAGGGAAATCTAGTTTCTGACTGTTCAATCCAATTGCCGACAATCATTGTTGAGGTTGCCTGTGGCTGTGTACTCACATGATAGGTAGAAACAAAGAAATATTCCTCCCCTTTCATATAAAAAAAGGTAGAGAAATTTTATGATTAATGTTAAAGAACTCAGAATCAGTATTCCCAAAGCTGTATTGATAATATCATCTCCATGGAGCATAAGCTCCTGCTTATTGAGAATGTCTTGAAATGCATATCTATGCATTTTATTGAATTCTAATTTTTATCAGCATTGTTCTATGAGAATGAGCATAAAGAAAAGGAGACATTAAGATGGACACCTTGAAGAAGCATAACATGCACATTCATGGAATACAAGACAAGTATCCCAAAATACCATACATGAGGAAAATTTTCAAATTATCATAAAAGAAAATTTTTTCACATCTAAGGAAATAAATGTCTGTTGGGATTTACGTGACATACAGGGTGACCGTGAGCATCTCCAGTGCAGGTGGTCTGAAAGGGCAGAGGGGCTTATGTGGTGGATGCTTCACCTGAGACCTGGAGCATGGCCTAGTGGCCCACCCAACCCTGGGGCAGCCTGGGTGCTGCTCAGGTTGGCCAGTGGGAGGAGCTGGGATGAGCAGGTGACCTGGGAGCTGGTGGGATTTACCTGAGAAACAGGGTGACCTCCAGTGTCCAGGGCAGGTGGGTGTGTGGAATTATAAACAGATCATAAACAGGAGGAAGAAGGAGGGCCCCACCAGAAACAAGGAGAGAGTGGATCATGCTACAGCAGAGAAAATAAGCCACTATCAAGTACTGCAAGTAAGTAATGAGACATCTGGTTAAGTTCACAGTCTTTCCATCCTGGTCACTTCAAAGTAATCATAATAGGACTTTGCATGACCTGTGCAATGATCAACATATCATTGATTCCCCCCCAAAGTCTAGCAGGGAGCAAATGCACTAGGATCCTTAGAGTCAAGGGATTAATAGCCACAATTGTATTCCTATACTAAAGGGAAATAGCTCTAGGCAATGCTACTTAGTCCTTACACCTCATCAGAGATGACGACCCAGAGGGAAGTTTGACATGCACAGTAAAGTATTCTCCACGAATGGTGGGGGGGGCACTGGGAGAAAGGGAAGGAGGGGGGAAAGGAAGGGGAAAGTGGGGAGAGGCAAGGGAATCGGGGGGTTGGAGGGAGGGAGGGGAATGAGGTTTCTATCAAGTTTTTTTCAGTGGATAAAATACACTATAAATAAAAAATTAAACAAGAACAAAATGTCCACCCAAATACGAGAAACATATAACACCCCAAACATATATGACAAAATAGAAACTCACCATGGCAAATAATATTAAAAGCATTACACATATAAGACAAACCAAAATTACTAAGTTTCAAGAGAAAAAAATTGTCACTTTTAAAGGTATACATACTGAAATCACTGAAGATTTTGTAGTGGAAACAGTAAAAACCAGTAGAGCTTGGAGAGAACTACTTCACTATTAAATGAACACAAATGTCAATCCAGACTAATATACCCATCAAAACTATCAGTCATGATCCAGGGCGAAAGAAAAATTTTGCACCATAAAGAAACTTCTTTGAAGACTTATATGAACACCAAAGCAGTCCTTCAAAAATGCTAGAAAAGATGCTCAAGTTTGAAGAAAAGAACAAGCATATCCAGGAAGACAGAAGGGAAGTACAATTCTGCTAAAACCTACAAGCTAAATAATACACTTATGGAAGCCACTAAACACAAAAAATGTCAAGAATTAAAATTAATTTCTCAATCTTAATACTGTCAATGGAATTAACTCACCAATTAAAAGATACAGGTTACAAACATGGATTAAGAAATCAAAACCTAACCATCTGGTGCCTTCAGGAAAAATGTGTCATCACAAAAGTTAGGCACATTTTAAAAGGTTTTTCAAAAATTCTTTAAGTTAATGGAATGAGGAAACAATGATGATATCCAACAAAGTGGACTTCAAGCCAAAGAAAACCATAAGAGATTTCAGTCACATGAACAATGCACCAGGAAGACTTCACAGTATTGAACATATTCGCACCAAATATGGGCTCCTTCACTTTCATTAAGGAAAGACTACATCGTGTAAAACAAGAAATCAATCCCTAAAGGATAAACCTCAGGGATTTCAATATGACATTCTCAATATGGGATAGATCAAGAGGCCAAAAATTCAAAAGAGACACATTATAATTAAATCAAACGCTTACTGAAATGGACCTTACAGATCTCTATAGAACATTCCATCCAAACACTAAGGAATACACATTTTTCTAGGCATCACATGAGACTTTCTCCATAATACATCATATACTAGAACACAAAACAAATGTTGACATATACAGGAAAGTTGAAATTATAGCTTGTACCCTGTCAGACCACCATGGTCTAATGCTTGACATCCACAACACAAAAAACAACAGAAAATACACTAACCCTTTGAAAATAAACACTATGAGAAATGGGTTCAGGAAGAAATCATAAAGGAAATTCAAGATTGCCTAGAAGTAAATGATAATAAAATACAACATATCAAAATCTGGGACACAATGAAAGCTCTCCTAAAAGGTAATTTCATACCTCTCAATGTCAATATCAAAAAAATAGAAATGTCACAAGTAAATAACTACGAATGGGCTTAAAGCTTTAGAGACTTCCTTTCTGCTTGCTCAGCCTGGACACACTGAGCCTCAGGTAAGCACCCCCTGCTCACCCTCAAGGCCCAGGTAATCCACTGGTCCCAGATCCCCCCACCAGGCAGTTGGAGCAGGCGCTGCCCCCAAGTGGGGGAGGAACCCTGTGTCACACTCCAGGTCCCCAGGTTAATTGCAACTGCCCACGACACCTCCGCCCCTTTCACTCCCCCAACCTGCATGTGAGAGGTCTAGCCAGGACACACTGCACCCAGGTCGGGCGCAGTCCAGCGAGGACACACTGTGCCTCAGTCTAGGGAGGATGTACTACTTATCAGAATTCAACAATCCAGTGAACACCTAAGCAAAGCTCTAGGGGACAAAGGCCACATATCTGAAATCACCTAAATTCATCCTATCACATGGGAAGATTCTACACATCCATCCCAAAGATAAGTAAATGCCCTTTTTACCGTCCTGTTCGTTTCAATTATTATTACTATAGAGTAACTTCTCCATATAGCCACTCCTAAAACATTTATAACTTCAGGGACTATACCACTCAACCTCACATATCAACGAGGTATGAAAATGTAAAAGTGCACTACCATACTAATATTCACCCCCTATTCACCCCCTGTATTAATGGTCGAATAGCCTCATCAGGAAATAACAGTAAAACAAGTGTAACCAACACCAAGGCAAACACTAGTATTAACTGCCCAAGAGTAGTGATACTAAATAAATCAGTTCAGTCAAAAACAAGCAGACATTGAAAGAAGGCTTTAAGAGATAAAACAACAATGCCCAAGTCAAAGTGCAAATCCACGAGAAAACAAACTCAAGAAAACAAATCTCCGGGGCTAGAGAGGTGGCTAAGGGGTTAAACCTCCGCCTTGCAGGCGGAAGGTCCTGAGTTTGGATCCCAGATCCCACGTATAGACGCCAGGTGGAAGCGGGGGCGGCCTGCGGTTCCGGTCCTGGTAGGGCGAGGCTGTGAATCCCGGGGCAGAAGGAAGTGGAGGCGTCCATGGTGGTTCATGAATTCGTCCGTGGTTCTACACATACACAGACACACACACTCACAGACACACACGCGCGCGCCCATACGCACGCACATGCGCACAGTTGAATAAATAATAATAATAAAAAAAAGAAAACAAATCTCCCACTGAAATAATTAACCCTGTAATAACAGATTCCCCAGAACAAATCCACAGAAAATAGCCAAGACAGACTCACCCAAGATAACGACTTTCAAAGCATGATCATTACCATGATCAATACTATGAAAGAGGAAATTTGGGAGGAATTAAATTAAACTGAACTAAAAGACAAGTTATACTCAACCAGAACTCAACAGAGAACAAACGAAGCAGAAAATAGAATTTCAGATCTTGAAGAAGGTGGGAATATTAACCAACTCAATGGAAGAGATTGTTAAAGCCAAAAAGATACTTGAACGAAATATTCAAGACTTATGGGACATCCAGAAGAAGCCTACATGCATATTCATGGAATACCACAGCAAGAATCCCAATATACATACCTGAGGAAATTTTTAGACTATCATGAAGGAAAACTTTCCTCATCTAAAAAAAGAGAGACCCATCCAAATACAAGAGGCATTCCACACCCCAAACAGATATGATCAAAATAGAAAATCGTCATGGCAAATAATATTTAAAACACTCCACATTCAAGAAATGGTGCTGAGAGCTTCAAGGGAAAAAAACAAGTCACTTTTAAAGGTAAACCTATTAAAATAACAATGACTTCTCAATAGAAACAGTAAAAGCAAGAAGAGCTTGGAAAGAAGTACTTCAATATTGAATGAACAAAAATGTCAACTCAGGCTAATATACCCCACAAAACTATCTGTCATGACTGAGGAGGAAAGAAAAGTTTTCCAGCACAAAGACAACTTGAAGGCTTACATGTCTACCAAACCAGGCCTTCAAAAAGTGCTAGAAAAAGACTTTGGGGGGGTCATCGACATGTCAGTCATTGCATAGGTCATGCAAAGTGTGATTATGGTTACTGCTGCCCGAACTTGTGTGGATTATCTTGCATAATGATTGACCACCCCATCTTTAGGCTCTTATAATCTTGCCGCCCCCTTTTTCCCAGTGTTCCCTGAGCTTTAGGATGGGGGAAGATTTGGCTGGTCTGGTTCCAGGTGATTAATGCAGGGTCTCTGGTATTCTGAATAATGGTTTGTTGTTGTTTTCAGTTTTGCTCTTCCTGCACTACCTTGGCTCCATCCTGTAAGTATAGCACCTTAAGTCTAACTAAAGCCAACAATGAAAATTCTAATATGCTAAAGAATTCTCACAGTTAGAACCCAGCTCAATGGATGAAGAACAATGAATGACCTTTGGGGAAAAAAAGTGCTAGAAAAGATATTCCAGCTTGAAGGTAAGAACAAGCATATCCAGGAGGACAGAAGGGAAGTATAATACCACCAAAACTTACAAGTTAAATAATACACATATGGAAGCCACTAAACACTAAAAATGTCAGGAATTAAAAGTAATTTATCCATTATAACATTAAATGTCAATGGAATTAACTCACCAATCAAGAGACACAGATTACAAACTTGGATTAAAAATCATAACCCATCAATCTGCTGCTTTCAGGAAATTCATCTCACCACAAAAGATAAGTACATTCTAAATTAAAGTCTGGTCCAAAATTCTGCAAGCTAAATGGAACCAGGAAACATGCAGAG